>CM038680.1:121404774-121659561 GCA_021605205.1 Aegilops longissima
AGGTATCCAATTCAAGTAAATCAAACAATAGAACAGAAGAGAAGTTTAAAATGGGACATACAAAGCCATTGGGATGCCTAAGATAATAGGTCCATATACATAACTGATCCATTTTCTCTGGGCATAACATTTAGAGGAGCGAACTCCTGATTTTTCAGAAACGATGGCAGTGTTCCTCTGGGATGGGATACAAAGAACTATGGTTCCAGGAAACAAGATTTCAGTGTTCTACTTAGCTAACTAAGGTTCTCTGTAGCAGTTCCCAGATGTAAACATCAGTGCAAGATATCGATGCTTCCTGTAACATAGAAAACGAGGGTCGTTGCATATAGCTATCATTCATGGCTTAAGGACAGACCCAGTCCTTGAAGCTACCACACCAGGTGGGGTCTGGGGAAGGATTATACGAGGCAAGCCTTACCCCTGCACAGTGCAATGCAGAGAGGCTGCGTTGAACCCAGGACCTCTTGGCACAAGTTGGGGGTACTACACCACTGTGCCAGGCCTGTCCTTCCTACCCAAAATGTTTGCGGCTTTAAACAAAAAATGCAACTAATTTCTCACTGAACAATCAAGACATTCTCAAAGTGAAGAAAGAAACACTTTAAGCTTCTTCATAAGCATCCTCGTGTCTACTTATCTTCTATACAGGAGACCGAATAGGTGGTCTCTGCAGCTCAATGAAACTAAGTAAACGGTTAATCAGCCTTACTAAGCACATACGCAACCACATAAACGGCCTAAACAGACCATAGACTAAAGTAACAGAAACTCATGTTATTAACGACCAGTGAGATGCAGATAACAATGTACCATTGATTTAGGTCAAACCCATCCAAGTTATTCACCACCCAAATTGCAGCAAAAGTCACATCCCACACGCACATTGCACATCACTTGCCAGCCATTATATTGTCTAAACTCTAAAGCAGATAAGACCTCAAGCCACTACATCATCCCAAGAATGGAAGTAACAGCACAAACGGGGAGGCTAGGCGAGCCAGGGTTGCATACCTAGGGAGGAGCACTTGTTGAAGCCCTCAAGGGTCATGACAGCGGTGAGAATAAAGACGAAGGGAAGGAGAAAGGCGAGGATGAGGACGGTGTGGAAGACGGTCCGGTACGAGAAGTGGCGCGCGGCGGTCTTGAGCTTCATCAAGTCTAGCAGCCCATTGCTACTGGAGATGGTGATGCTCCTCATGCTCGGCGAGAGCCGGATCTGCATCGTCGCTCCTCGTCGCCGCCGGCTGCGGCTCCTGCTCCGTCCTCGGCAGAGAATCCAGCGAGCATCGGCGGGGGCCGCGGCAGGCCGCGAGATTCAGAGACGCCATGACGGCAGCCCGGGGCAGGAGGAGGGGGAGGAGGACGCGGCCGCCGGCCCGGCCGGATCCGGCATTGGCGTGCGCGGGGAGGCAACAGCAATCCGCCAAGCGATCGATCCCCGGTCCTCGCAAGGGGGGAGGGTTTCTTGATTCCCCCTGTTTCCTGGACACCCCAGAGGCCGAATCGGGGCTCCGATGGCTCTGCGCGCGCGCTCGCTTGCCGCCGCGAGGAGTGGAGACGGAGTGCGGGAGGGGTTTGATGATGATCTGAGCTTCCTGGTGGGTGGGTGAGCTCGAGATTGGGGGATTAGGGGAGGGAGGAGGGAGGGGATTTGATTTGACCCGATGGATGAACAGGAGAGGGGAGAATGGGGAGTCAGATCGGGTCGTGGTTTGGTTGGCTCAAACTCAAACCCGAATGCACGACGAGTTAGTTGATTGTTCTCTTCTTCTTGTTGTTGGGAAGGTTGCTTGGCTAACTACTCCTCTACACGATAGCCTGGCCCACATTGTATTATTGTTACTAGCCTTGATTGATTAAATTTAATAGAGTAGGTTATAATGGAATGTGCTTTTCCTTTCCTTTTCCTTTCTTGAACGTGCTTCACAAAGCTAGAGGTTCATTATTTGTAGTTTGTAGCTATTCCTACCAAAAAGTTTTATATCATCCTCGTCGTATCTCTTCCATATATGAAACACAAAATGTTGAACGATAATCATATAGAGCACATGTTCAGTGCGTAGCCTGGGTGCGCAACGACCTTGCAGCCGTCAAATAGCCCTCGCGGCTTTGTGATATATATGTTCATGAGGACGTCAAGACGTAAACACGGGCAACGTGTCAGGAGCTGCGGAGGTCGCACGCTCTGGTCGTCACGATGAATTGCAACCCAACGTTGAATATATGAGCAACTTGCCATAAATAAAGTAGATAAACCATGATAAATATTGTTAACAATCCTTTTTGGGAGGAAACTTTTGATTTATTAATCTACTATCAAGGCGGTACAAAGAACACCAGATATTACATCCAGGTTCGTAGACCACATAGCGACGACTACAGGCACTGTAGCTAACCGAAGGCGCCCCGCCGTCATCGCCCTTCCCTCTCCCGAGCCGAGCAAACCTTGTTGTAGTATATAGTCGGAAAGTCATTATGCTAAGCCCCCACGAGATCAGCACACTAGGACAATAACTACCGCCGATGAAGTGAAGCGTAGATATGAAGGATCCAATCTTCAAACACAGAAACGCAAATGAACGAGTCACCGCGACTCCCGAGGGTAGTCATCCCGGTGGATCATCCCACGGTCACGTAGTGTCGTCCTGACTGCGAGATGGATCACCGCGACATCGGGATGATCATCCCGGTGGCACGGAGAATCATCACGATGAGAGGAGGGGTCCTTTGTCGTCGCATCGAATAGTCGTCTTGCGCACGGGGCGCATTTCTATGCCACATGCCGAAACGTCATCACATTGCCGAGGGGAGTCCACTCGACACTACGAAAAGATCATCATGCCCCAAGGGGGATCTCCTCGATGGCGCGGCAACAAATCACGCCCAGTTGTTGCCTGGCTGCTAGTTCTCTTACTAGTTGTCAATCGGGGATGTGAAGATGCAACTATCGGTATTTTATTAGCAGCTTTCAGTCTCGATTCACCCTTACCTCAGAGGGATCAACTACTTCGCTTAGGCAGAAGATCGAAAAGGTTTGTATTTGTCTACATGTGCCTCCATCTATATTACCCCTTCCCCGGAAAGGAGATTATACGTTTAGTAAAGAAAGAGACTAAAAATGAAAAGGAAAGAAGAGAAAGAACTGGTAGCTTGCTTACCAAGCCATCCTAGGAAGCTCCTACAGTTCTCTTATTACTCTTCACTTGACTATGTCAGCAATGGTACTCTTGGCTTCAAGGTATTTTGCTTGTGAAAGCCAAACAAAGAAGAAAAGAACGAAATGGCAGTTCATCGGTAGTCAAAGGTGCAAACTTCATTCTTTGTTTCCTTCATCCTCTATCATTATGTTTTACTTTCTAGGACTAACTAGATGCAACTTTCGGCGCTCGGCTCTCTATGACACTCAGCTTCTAGATGCCAGTCAGTCTCGAGACTGAGAGATCGGCTCGTTTTGTGTGGCTGCCGCCTTCAGGAACGTCGAAAGTTTTCAAATGTCGTTTGCGAGAAGACCATCCCCTGGTTGTTGGATCGCATCTGCTAATCTAGTTGCATTCTGGACACTGTCAATCGAGGTGCAGAGGATACGGAGATCGCTTGGGCCTCCGACTTCAAACTTGTTGTTAATGCCCCAACCGCAAAGGACCAGGAGGTGCAACCGGTTGACGACACGACTGATTACTCTCTGCCAGCGCGTGCTCATGGGCAATCAGTTCACGCTCAACTCGTGCTAGTCAGGCGCGCTCAGCCAGAGTGGTCTAGCGTGCGACCTCCAGGGCTTTGCCAAACGAGGAATCTCCTGGGATAGGAGTATTGTGGAGTTTTTTTTTTGCCACCTACAGCTGCTCCTGAGTGATTTGTGGACCATCGTGTTGTCCCTCTCCTCCTGCAACACTATGGGTTGAACAGCCGGATCGACCAATGCACCTCCCCAATTTCTCACATCCGTGGCTAGCATACCAGCCATAAAAACCTCTGGAACATTGAGTCCCGCAACTATCTTCCTCCTCAGAGCACGACTCCAAGACATGGAACAGTGAGTCGGTATCCATCATTCCCACGAGCTGGCTCGCGGAGCAACGAAACTATGGGTGCGGCTTGCCCGAGCACTCCCGGATCATGTAAGCACAGGACGCCTGAGTGATGAGCAATATTTTTACGCTTATCACATCGTTGTTTCAGCCGGATAATCTTGGAAATCCCGAGAAAATCACCCTGGTATTGCTGACTAATGAATGCGAGAGATCGCAAAATCCTTTCTCTAATTTGTTACCATGGGAAGAGAGGGAAAATATAGAGATAAATCGCCACTTAAAAGGAAACAAGGAAAATGGAGAAGGGATGGAAGGAATTGGAGGCGCGGCAAGGCCACCAGAGCGCAAGACAGCGGATGGTATGAGTGCACACGCTCGTACTAGCTCTCGTACCAAGTGTTGGAGGCAACATGAGGTCCAACCCTCCAACAATTATAAAGGGGCTATCACCAACAGAACAACGAGGAGAGCACCATTCATGCAACAGGCAAACAAAAGCCATCTTCCAACCTTAGCCGCCACCATGTCCAACCACCATAGCTGCTGCCATCACCATCACCATAGCATCTCCCCTCCAAGTTAGCCATGCTTGTAATCATGTATCGCATCCATTGTAAGACATATTAAACATTCATATATGTCTTCTCCGATGATTTCCTCTTGTGATATGATCGTCTTGTGTGAGTAATTTGGTAAGGCAATGGGTTCAGGTATAGCCTTGCAACCCTATGAGGGATCGATGGAATGACTTTGAATAATTGACTTCATGTATGTCTTCGATTGCTACGGAGTTATCTCTTTCTCCATCTATGACCCTGTAGGTACCCAGGATCTCAAAGTTTTATCAAGGAGGAGGTCGGGAGCAGGGAGGATGTGAAACGCTATTCTGTAAATGCGCAATGCTTTTGTCTGAACTATATTCTTCATAATCAAGGTAACCACTACAAGAAAAAGACACATCTGTGACATTATGGCCTGAATGGGGAAAAAATCTGTCATGGAAGTGACACTTCCATGATGATAATTGTGACAAAAACACATGTCATCATGGATGAGGTGAGCACCTACTTATATGACAAACAATTATGCTAAAAATGGGCTTTTCGTCCTAGGCGGGTCGGAGCCGCACCTGCATGACATTCTTTGGGCCGTCCATGACGTAAAAAATCCTAGTAGATGCAAGGGCAATAATTTTCCCGGGATTTCTTGGTATATGGTGGGTGGTCGGGCCTGAGCAATGTAAGAGTGGTTTCTCTCATACGAGCGTGTGTGCGAGCACATTACTAAACCCGAGAGAACCCTTCGCTTACTGAACCGGAGCGATCCCTTAGTATTACTAAACCTGAACGATCCCTTCACTTACGAAACCCAAGCGATCCCTTTGCACTAATGAACCCGAGCGAGCCCTTCACACTAATGAACCCAAGCAATCGATACGAGAGTGTGCAGTAGTGTAGGAGGCCCCTGTCAATCATGTGTGGGATACGTAGAGTCAAGACCAACCAGTTGTTGCATCGAGCCCCCTTGTGAGATAAGTAGAGTTGGCCTAGCCAGTTGGCTCTCGACGAACAGTCTCCGTTGCTGCTGCATGTGTGTACGCCTCACCCCAGCCGGTGGGGGTTGGATGAACAAGACCCCATGGAGGCCAGGCCGTAGGTAGTTGGCGTTGGATGAACATGCCTAGTTGCTTGTATCTGTGTTGCTATTTCTCCTAAGAGGAGAGGATGATGCAGCACAACAACGGTAAGTATTTCCCTCAGTTATGAAACCAAGGTACCAATCCAGTAGGAGGATCCACCAAACTATGTAAGCAGTACCTTCACACAAACACTACTAGGGAAAACCTTATACATAGAACATTAGTAGTAGCGCGGGCTAAAAACGCACGCTGGTGCTAATTAGCAGCAGCGCGGTGTTGTAAACGGTGCTACAGATACAGTTATAGAAGTAGCGCGCCCGAGTGCAAAAGCGCTACTACTAAAATTCCCACGGCTTAGCCAATAGGCTGCACATAGTAGTAGCGATCTTCGCCGAACCGCGCTACCGCTATTTGCTTTGTAGCAGCGCGTTTACACTGAGAGGTGCTACTGCTAAAGTAAATAAAATTAAATGGAAAGCAAATAGAAAAGTAAATGAAAATGAAAGAAATACAAAAAGGTGAAAGGAAAAAAAATGTAAAGAAAAATAAATGAAAAAGTGGAAAAAGAGAATGGTATAGCAGTAGCACGTATCCAGGAATGCGTTGTAGCTATGTTAGCGATGGCGCACTTCGAACGCAGCCATCGCTACTCGACTAAACCGCTAAACCGTTATTCCTAACGGCCACCCCCCAAATCACAACTCCTCATTGCCGCCGCCGCCGTGCAGCCCGTCGGCCGCGCGCTCTTCGATCGCTCTCCGCCTAACACCGCCTCGACCCCGGATTCGACGCCAACCCGACCCCGACCACGACGCTGCCCCCGACCCCGACCTCGACGCCGCCCTCCGCCGCGCGCCCGAGCCCCAACCCCGACATCGACGTCGCCTGCTCCTCCTCGCCGTAGTCACCGTAAGGCTCTGCCTCTCCTCTCCCCTACCCTCCTCTCTCTCTCTCTCTCTGCTAGGGCAATTTATATATGCGTTGATGATGTGTTGATGTTCATATGAACCCTAGATTTGTTTAGGGCAGTAGGCATTTTTTAGCATTTAGGAAAAATGATTAGCAATTTTTTTAGGAAATTAGCTAGGGTAATTTTTTTTTGAAAATGCCTAAACAGTAATTTCATTTGCATATTGTTGTTATATGAGATATGTCATTGATGTTCATTTGCATATTCCATTATTGAAGTGGTTCGATTGTGCCCAAGTGGCTTCGTTGTTTCCAGGAAATGAAGCCGAGTGGCCTATGTTTTGCCAGAATGTTGATTCATTTCCGTTCCAGCCAATTTCAGGTTCTCGATTTGTCCACTTTTTAGCAAAAGTCATGCGAAATTTTCCGTGAATTTCGGCATGACTTGTCTTCTAAACTAGGACATATCGAGTGCCAGATTTGCCGCTTAGGGAAGGAGTCAACGTTCCTGCAAAGCATAGGCCTCTTTTATGTCATTATTCATTTTATTAAGTATAGAATTAATTGACTAGATTTAATCGTAAGAACTAGTTGAACATGTCACATTTGTTGTTATTTTTTTAGTTAAAGCAATTTTTCGCGCATCGACGTCGACGATGCCTATCCCGCATCCTCGTCGTCGAGTCGACAGAGAACACCTGCTTCACCAGATGGGCCATGTCCGGGACTGGGCTCCGCCGGGGTGGTACTGGGAGGCGCTACCTACCAGGGGGCGCAGGTTGGTGAGGAGCCAGCCTGTCGTTGACCCGAACTTAGAAATGTTAGTACTGAAAACGTGCGACCAATAGTGTTCGTAATGAACTACGGTCACATCTATTTAGGAAAGATGGTAAGATTTTTACTATTTGTCCTCAGTGCATCTTTTGCATACATTATTTTTTAAGCTAAACTTCATTGCTAAGTATGTTACTATACGATGTTCTTCAACAGGACTCCCGATGAACGTTGTGCCTCATGGGATCGAGACTAATGGTACCATGAGTATTGTTAGCTTACGGCCAAGATATCCTACAATGCACTTTAGTGCATTCAGGATTTCTAAGAGCGAGGAAGTCTTAATAGTGAAAGACTGGACCAAATTTGTGATGGAGGAGTGCAGAGAAGTACTAGGGGGCAGCAATGAGAAGTGCAGCCCACGATTAGGACAGGTTCATCTGCATGCTCCAACTTGATGAAGGAGGAGAGCTACACATGTTTTATGTTATTTTACCTGAGAGAGAGCAGCAGGAGTGATTAGCTAGCTAGAAATGAGTTTGAAGATGATGATGTGCTACACTATGACTATGATGATTAAATAGCTAGTGTTGGTGGTAATGACTATGATGATTATTATTAGCTAGTGTTGGTGGTAATTACATAGCTGCCGCATCTAGTGTTGGTGGTGATTAGCTAGCTAGAATGAGTTTGAAGATGATGATGTGCTACACTATGACTATGGTGATTAAATAAATACTGTTGGTGGTAATGACTATGATGATGATTAAATAGCTTGTGCTGGCGGATTAGATTCAAGTGGAGGCAACATGTGGTGCACTTCAAAAGTACTACTAGTCCAAACTAGATCAACTTTGGATTAGTAGTATACTTTTGACATGCACCACATGTTCCCTCCACTTGAACCTAATCCACCTTTATTTGACACACTGTTATGGACATATTGATATAACAACCTCATAATTGGTATTGTACCAAAATTTGTATAACGGCGTATAAATACCCTAAAAATTAAAAAAATGAGAAAAAGAGTACCAGTAGCGCTGGAGTGAACAAACACTACTGCTATATGTCTTAGCAGCAGCGCGTGTAGCACGCGCTACTGCTAAGGAATAGCTGTAGCGCCTTATCAGTAGAGCGTCCACCCGCGCTACCGATAGGCAAAATACCCGCGCTACTGCTAGGGTTTTCCCTAGTAGTGAAATAACAAAAACTTGCAACCCAATGCGTAAGAGGGGTTGTCAATCCCTCCTCGGTATCGAGATAGATTAAATTGTATGAGATTGGATAAATAGATCTAACAAAAATAAAAAATAAAATAGGTAAAGAAAAAGTGAGCAAGGTATTTTTGGATTTTTGGATTAATAAATCTAAAAACAATATGATAGGAAATAGACCCGGGGGCCGTAGATTTCACTAGAGGCTTCTGTCGAGAAAATAGCATACGGTGGGTAAACAAATTACTGTTGGGCAACTGATAGAAAAGCAAATAATTATGACGATATCCAAGGCAATGATCATGTATGTAGGCATCTCGTCCAAGACTAGTAAACTGAAACGATTCTGCATCTACTTGATGGAAATATGCCCTAGAGGCAATAATAAAGTTGTTATTATTATATTTCCTTATTCATGATAAAGGTTTATTATTAATGCTAGAGTTGTATTGATCGGAAACTTAGATACATGTGTGGATACATAAACAAATACCGTGTCCCTAGTGAGCCTCTACTAGACTAGCTAGATGATCAAAGATGGTTAAGGTTTCCTAACCATAGACATGTGTTGTCACTTGATAACGGGATCACATCATTAGGAGAATGATGTGATGGACAAGACCCATCCGTTAGCTTAGCATATGATCGTTCAGTTTATTGCTATTGCTTTCTTAATGTCAAATACATATTCCTTCGACTATGAGATCATGCAACTCCCGGATACCGGAGGAATACCTTGTGTGCTATCAAAAGTCACAACGTAACTGGGTGATCATAAAGATGCTCTACAGGTATCTCCGAAGGTGTCTGTTGAGTTGTTGTCAGTGTCAAAACCGGCAGACCTCGGGGTAGGGGGTCCCGAGCTGTGGATCTATCATCGATGGGGAACAAGGGACGGCGAACACAGTGTTTACCCAGGTTCGGGTCCTCTCGAAGAGGTAAAACCCTACGTCCAGCTTGAATGTATTCGATGTATGATATGGTTTATAGAGTAGATCTACCTCGAGATCAACATGAACTAAACCCTAAGGTGATGAGGTGATGAATGTAGCTCTAGCCCTAAAGACTAAAAACCCTCGGTTTATATAGAAACTGGTAGGGTTAGGGTTACCGAATATAGATTACAATAAGAGTTTAAAGAGATCCTATGCTTTCTTGACTTGGAGGGCACACCACGTCTTCATAGATCTCATGTCACTACACGGCTCCACCAGTCCGGCCCATGTACAATGGATCGTCGCCTCGAGGACCCCTTAGTCCATGACTCCCTCAGTAGCCCCCGAACTTGCCTCGAACGTTAGGGATCATCTTCTGGAATTTTCACATCATCGACTTGCGAGACGAGTTCTCTTATTCCTTCATTCCGCTTGAAGTCGTTTCAATTTCGCTGAACACTATCCGGAACCCGCTCTAATATACTCGGGTCCGGACAATTTCAAGATTATGGGATCTAAAGACATCTCGAGATTTGAGGTGGGACCATCAGAGTATAATGTCATTCCTTGGGGCAAGGGCTTCACGCACCTTTCCAGAGGGTGTGCAGCCCAATACCATCCTTCCACACACCCATCCTTTCGGCTTCATGATAAGGTGCTTATTTATAGATCCAAAGGTGCTGAGAACAGTTACCTCCCCCTTTTGCAAAGAACGACACCGAAGAAATTCTCCGACGCCATGTCCAACCTCCCAGGTTCATCCTCGCGCCCTCAGAGCCCGCTCCCAGGCGATTGGTCGAGATGTTCAGTCTCGCACCTCCAACTGAGTCGCTTGCAGACGCAGTGGATCCTCCCTCCGGCTGATTTGGTCCCAGTCCGCGTTGGTCTCATCTCCGTCGATGGCTGCGCCCTTTGCCGAGAACTCTCGCGCCCCAAGCAAGGAGGAGAGGGTATGTCTCGTCACTACAAAAAAGACACTTCCGTGATGATACGTGTTTGTCACAGTAGGTCACGTTTTCTGTCATGCATGTACATCCATGACAATTTTATGACAGAATCAAGATAGTCATACTTGTGCTGTCGTAGAAGTGTTCCATGACATTACCAAAATTATCATCACGGAAGTGTCCACTTCTGTGACGATAAATCGCGCTTCATAGAAGTGCTTTCGTCAAGGGTGACCGACACGTGGCATCCACCATAACAGGACACCGTTAAGCTATCAGTTCCGGGTTTGGATCCGATAACCCGTTAACAACCGGGACCAATGGGGATTTTCCACGTGTAAAATTCTCATTGGCTGGAGGAAACACGTGTTGGCTCAACGTTCGGACAGATGCCATCCACTCATTGGACAGGAGACGCCTATGATATGTCGACACATGGCACGGCCCAACAGAGGCCCATTCCAGTGAAAACGGCCCAGCTAAAGGCCCACCATGTTTTTTCAGACACTAGTGGGATGGCCCGTTAACAGCATGCCATGTTTTGGGTCAAATTGAGGCCCATACCAGATCAGGCCCGTTCACAGCCTGCCGTGTTTCGGGCCAAATTACGGCTCATATTGGATCAGGCCCGTTAACAGGTCACTGTTCTTTTGGGCCCATACTAAGACAAGTTTGTATTTCAGCCTGGTAAATGCTCGTTTACCAGTTCGGCCCGATAATAGTTTCGGCCTATTAGCGGCCCATGGTGCATCTGGGACGTGTCGGCCCGGTTTAACTTTAGGCCATTTAACGGCCCATGCAGAAACTAGGCTATATCTTGTCTGAAGTAACTTTAGGCCTCTTAACGGCCCGTAGTCTTCGTGGATAAATTTCAGCCCAACTGGCCTATCGGCCTATTAATGGCCCGTGTAATAGTTAAGCCTAATTACAGCCCGCGTTGAATCCGGCCTGCTTATAGCCCATCTGATAATGGCCTGTGACACTTTTAGGCCTATGGCCCACGTAGATACCGGCCTGCTTAAAGCCCATAATTTTATTTGGCCAAACAGGCCCGAGATATATTTTGGCCTGTTAACTGCTCGTCCTATTTGGGCCAAACATGGGCCTTAGGCAATTTCGGCATGTATTGGCCCGTGATTTTTTCCCCTCAACGATAGCCCAATCTAGGTTTTAGCCTGTTAAAAGCCCATGGTATTCTCTGGCCCAGCTGGACAGAACTTTACTCGGCTTGTTAAAGGTGGGAAACAACTGTAGGTTTAGACATGGGATTACTCCATGCATGGGTCAATCACAATAGGTGTTTTGTAAAAAAATGCATATTGATGTTCCGTGCAATGCATGAGCATCTTGCTAGTAATTATATAACGCAAATCACGAGCAGGAAGTGACCTTTTTTTACACAACCACGTTAACATGGCCACGTAAATCACTAGCTAAAGTGTAATACCATTATACTTATATCCCAATCAAAAGGTTGAGTACATGTCCGAAGAGTAGAGTCGCACACACGCACTCTGTCTCTCAGAATCTCTCACAGACACCAGTTACGTGACACCCACTTAAGGAGACACGTATGTTACAATTTGTGCACCCGCGGGTACACGTGATGGTGCGCATTTATTTAAGCCGAACAGCGAACCCAAACAGTAGCTGCATTCATTCCCCTCCCGCCGCCTCTTCTCTGGTCGCCGTAGCCCGGTAGCCATGGCCTGGCCGAAGGTAACGACATACGTCATACTCCCGCCGGAGCAGCACTTTAATCTGGAAATTTTAGTGGTCATGGATGCATTTTTTGTGCTAGCACTCCTATATAAGGGTTGACCGGTCGCTTCCCGTGGACGTGCATGGCCGGTGGAAGAGGAAGGAGAAGGGAAGCGGGCTGTGGAGTAACGTTTTTTTACCATATTTTCTTAGAAAACTGAGTGCAATAATTGAGTAGTTCTGCAAAGTACCAGTACTACACCTGAAACGGTTCAAAACCAATACCACCACCACGCCCGCGTCTGACTGCCCTGGCCGACCCAATCCCCCTCCCTTGCCGGCACGCGCTTCCCGCGTGAAACGATCAGCGTCGCCCAGGAACGTCAGTGCCACATTAATGCCCAGCCAGAGCGGAGGTGACCTCTCACTGGCGCCGGCTTTGAAGCAGCACGACGGCCGAGAGAGCGCCGCTTCCCGGTGCACGCGACTGCTCCGCGTCGAGGATGGCCATAGTTTGGATGAGTCTCCATCGTGGGGAGCCACACTAACTGCGATGATATGGACTCCCGTTGCCCACAGTTATGGATCGTTCCATCTATGAAGAACTTGTGGGAGTGGAACTACGAGACGGACATGTTCCCAGGAGTGGACGTACGAACCTGAGTAATGTAGCACAGTAAGTGAAGTAGAAAGGCACAAATAGTATGAACATGCGTGGCATATAGGCATTTGTCTCTTACTACCGATAAATGTTATGCGTGCAATGCCGGTGATGTTATGGATACGTGCCTAAGTACTCTACTACTACTATATTAATTGAAGGCACATATTAGGTTTTATATTTGTTTACGTGTATGCCCCGAGACCTTCCAACTAGACGTGTCTTTCTCTCCGAGTCGCACTTTGTATCGTTCATACCACTAGTACAGTAGTACTACTACGTGTGGTCTCCGACCCAGAAGTGGAGACGGTCTACCATGCTGTTCATGTCCCACACTCCCACTCCTTTCGCTGACGTGTGGGACATCCAGCATGTACCGTGTTTGGCAATCCTTCGTCGTAAGAGTTGAAACGCTAGCATTCATCAGAAATAAAAAATAAATATAAATCACCCGTGATACTATACCACGTGGTTTCCTTGCTCCTCCATATCAGAAAGAATACTTCCGTTCGCCGACATGTGGGACGTCGAACATCCTGGTCCACTTGCCATGCCCGCAGAACTCCAAGGGAGAGTCACCCCGGTCGTCGCGCCGCAGTAATTACTAATGAGCCGTCAAATCACAGACCCAACCTTTCCCACTATGAAGTTGCTCGGACGAAGGAACCATCATGACTTCGTTGAATTCCGCTTCTTGAAGAAAACTCTTTGTATCAAAGAAGATCTTGCTAGCTGATGAGTTACTCCAGTAGAGGCCTCCTTTGGTTCATAGAATAAGAATTTTATAGGAATACGAAAATCATAGGAAGTGAGATGACATGCATTGTCATCTCACTTCCTATAGAGAAAGAGATGCCATTTGATGCATAGGATAGGAATTTTTTCATTGAGTCTAGGCTAATCTACTGGTAATTTGCTCTAAAAACTACAGTAGTAACTAGTAGTACTAGTACATGCTCGTAATTAATTAAACAAACATACGGGCGACATAGACACACACACTAACTACTAGTACTACTACTTCTCACATGCTGGCCAGACGCCATCATTTTCCTTCCCGGCGTTGTCGCGACACCCAGTGCTTGGATCTCCACGACCTTTCCAGCAGCAGCGTCGTCCTCTTCTTTCTTCTTGCGGCGGGCCTCTGTTTTCTTGAGTGCTTTCGACTTTTCCGCTCCCTCATGCGGCTTTGGCGCCTCTTGCTCTACCGCCCATTCGGCCTTGGCAGCTTCAAATTCCGCCCACATAGGTGTGAGGTCGCGGCGGAGATGAACTCAAAGACGGTGGGATGCCACCACTTCCCTACCATTCATTTGCGGTCGTGGCGGCGAGGAACTCGGCGTGGCGGGATGCCATCGCTCCTTACGGTTAGTGTGTGGGCGGTGGCATGAACAACGCCAGTGACAGCTCGGGGTGGAGTGGCGGACAACCGTAAAGTGCATTGGTTTGTCAAGAGCTCAAGGACGGAAGGCGAAGGAAATTTGGATTCCCCTTCAATCCTGGTCATTTATTACGAGTAAAATGAATTGGCGGTCATTGAACTTGTCTTGATAGCTCACTTTGATCATTGTATACGAGATATGGTGATTATACGGTCCTTTGGCTCAGCGTATAGCTCCGTATTTGTCCGGTTGACTACGATCAAACAGTCCGCATCGCCTCATCAACTCGTGTTCTTTATCTATCTATATATGCGGGCCTACCTGTCAGTGGAGAAAGAAATAAAAACCAAAATTATGCGTATGTGACATTACTGTTTAGACGTTTGTTGCAGGCCTCCGCGAACACCGAGCATGTATACACCTGGGTCAACACCAACGGTCATACTCGTAACTCGGTGCCTTGCTCATGTATATCGTCCATCACAATGACAATCTATAAAACATCCTAGCTAGAGAGGGTACTATGGTATGGAGTATGTACTATCGTGAGCAATCAATCATAGTGTCGCTGCACACGAGTGTGTGTCTGATCGATTCGTCCATTATTCGTAAGTTATGCATGGTTGTGTGGTGTCTAACGGTGGTCGTCGAAGGCTAGCTGGCGACAGGAGCGGTTGCATGGACGCCTGGTTGTCAATACGTGCCGCATACGCTTCAAAGGCTCGTCATCCATGAGTTCACCAGAACCCCTTCCATCGCTAGCGCGCTTCCGCTCAAAGCGGTCACCGTCTCTCCGAGCGTCAATGCCGCATTCACCGGCCTTAACTGCAGGTGCAGTTGGTGTGTCACTGACATGCGGACCAAATGCCCGTTGGACCCACATGTCAGTGATACAACGCACCTTCGGTTAAGTCACTGAAGCAGCGTTGCATTCACGCCCGACACGACCTCTCACTGGCGCCGGCATTGCAGCAACGCGACGGCCGAGAGAGAGCCACCGGTGCGCCCGGTGCAAGTGACTGTTCCGCGTTAACGACACCACGGCTGCCGATGACACGCGGCTGCCGATGAACCTACTCCGGCGCCAGCCGTCCATCCGTCTGCCACGGCTCATTGCCATTCGCCCGCTATATTAACTTGAGCCCCAGCTCCCAGCCATAGCCAAAGACCCACACTCATTCTCCTCCGGTCCCTTCCTTCTGTCGGCACCACTCCAACCATGGCCTCCTGGTGAGGGAGTCCTGGATTAGGGGGTATCTGGACTGCCGGACTGTGTACAACGTCCGGACTATTGAAGCATGGAGATACAAGACTCAAGACTTCGGCCCGTGTCCGGATGGGACTCTCCTTTGCGTGGAAGGCAAGCTTGGCGATTCGAATATTGTGTTTACTTTCTTGTAACCGACTTCATGTAAACCCTAGCCCTCTCCGGTGTCTATATAAACCGGAGAGGTTGGTCCTTAGAAGGCCGATCACAATTACAATCATACCATCATAGGCTAGCTCTTAGGGTTTAGCCTCTACGATCTCGTGGTAGATCTACTCTTGTACTACCCATATCATCAATATTAATCAAGCGTGAAGTAGGGTTTTACCTCCATCGAGAGGGCCCGAACACAGGTAAACATCTGTGTCCCTTGCTTCCTGTTACCATCAGCCTTGACGCACGATCGGACCCCCTACCGAGATCCGCGGTTTTGACACCGCGTTGGTGCTTTCATTGAGAGTTCCTCGTATGCGTCATTGTCGAGCTCGATGGCTCCTTCAATCATCATCAACGACGCTGTCGGCGAGACTTTCCTTCCGGACAGATCTTCGTGTTCGGCCGCCTTCGCGATCAAGGGCCAACTCGCAGCCATCTGGAGCAGATCGACGGCTATGCCCAGCCACCGGATCAGGTTCGAAACCTGAACTACACGGCGGACATCCGCGGAGGCTTGATCTTCGATGGATTTGGGCCTATGCCAGACCTTTGGACGATCCACGACGAGCACGGCTTAAACCTGCCGTCGGGACGAAGCTCGGTATCACCCCGTAGTATCCCCGACCTAGATCCGGAGGCAGCCGCTGCCTAAGGGCGGAGGGATGGACCTCGCCCATAGGTCGCACACTCATTGGTGGTGGAGCCGAACACGGGTCTTACCTCTGCGGTGGCTCAGGACTCGAACCCCGGATTCGTGATCCGGACGTTGGTTCGATCCGCGACTCCGAGCCCGTCGGGCCGAATGGGCTCCGTAATGGAGTTCACCGCTACGGATATCTTCGGCACTCGCCCTTTGGCGACATCTTCGACTCATTAAAATCTCTCTCTTTGTCGAGGCTCTTTGCTGAACTATGTCCGCTTGAGTGGGAGGCGGCGGCGAAGGAATTCGTTGCCCACCCACCACCCACTTCATTACCACGGTCGATGATTTAACCGAGGTGCTGAACCCGACTCAAGACATCGACGGTATGGACGACGATACAGAGAAGAACATGAACCATCATTACCGGGCGGTGGACAACCACCTCTTCTTATGATATATATGGTGGACACTCGAAGGAAACAAATGGCGATGAGGCAACGGAGGATAAAACCTCGGGGAAAAAAGCAAAGAATGGGCGTCGTCGGCGCCACTCCAAGCCCGCCATCGCAATACCGCCCAGGAGACGAAAACAATCCGAATGGTGCGAAGAAGAATACAACCACGATCAGCCCGCCTTGAGCAGGCCGAACAGAGGAGGAGCAGGTCAACCCGGAAGAACAGCGACGGATTTAATACCGGAGGAGGACAGCTACATGCCCCCTCCGAAGACGAGATTAGCCTCGGCGAAGACGAGTTCGGCGTGCTCGAGAATCCCGTGAGAGCGAGAGCGCTTCAGCGTCGGCTTATAGCCACCTGCGAGGAGCCTCAAAAGAAGTAGCAAACAACTCCAAGCTGATCAAGACCTGCTCACAGACAGATGGACTGAAGTCCTGGCAGCCGAGGAATACAGACTCGAGCACCATACGGCTGACCGGCCACCTCGTGGCCGGGATAAAATGGCATACCAGTCCGCATAGCAGCCAACACCCCCACGCCAACATACTACGGCCCAGGGCAACAAAACAGGACAGCCAAAATCGATCTACGGATCGCGGGGGCGCGCCTCGGCACGCGACAATGACCGTCACGCCGGATACACCTTCAAGAAGTCCGGCCGGGCCGAATATAGCCACCCAGAGCAATTCGACCTGCGTAGCCACACATCCCGGCACAGAGGCACCGTGCACCCCCTCTGCTTCACTGACGAAGTAATGGATCATGAATTCCCAGAAGGGTTCAAACCCGTAAACATCGAATCATACGATGGCACAACAGACCCTGCAGTATGGATCGAAGATTTTCTTCTCCACATTCACATGGCCCACGGAGACGATCTACACGCCATCAAGTATCTTTCCCTTAAGCTCAAAGGACCAGCCCGGCACTGGCTAAACAGCCTGCCAGCAAATTCCATTGGTAGTTGGGAAAACCTGGAATACGCATTCCTCGACAACTTCCAGGGCACATATGTGCGACCACCTGACGCCGATGACTTGAGCCACTTTAATCAATAGCCCGGAGAGTCAGCCAGGAAATTCTGGACTCGGTTCCTAACTAAAAAGAACCAAATAGTTGACTGTCCGGACGCCGAAGCCCTGGCGGCTTTTAAGCATAATATCCATGACGAGTGGCTCGCTCGACACCTCGGCCAGGAAAAACCCAAGTCCATGGCAGCTCTCACAACACTAATGACCCGCTTTTGCGTGGGCGAGGACAGTTGGTTGGCTCGCAGCAGCACTACGCCACATTCTGGCAATTCGGATGGCCGCGGCAATAACGGCAAGCCACGACGTAACAGACATAAGCGACGGAACAACGACGACAAAGCACTGAAGACACGACAGTCAACGCCGGATTCAGCGGATCCAAGCCCGGTCAGCGGAAGAAGTCGTTCAAAAGAAATAACCAGGGACCGTCCAGTCTGGACCGCATACTGGAGCGCTCGTGCCAAATTCATGGCACCCTGGACAAACCAGCCAACCACACCAATAGAGATGGCTGGGTATTCAAACATGCCGGCAAGATAAACGCCGAAGACAAGGACAAGGGGCTGCACAGCGACGATGAGGAGGAAGCCCGACGTCCGAACACGGGGGGACAGAAGAAATCCCCCCCCCCCCAGGTGAAAACGGTCAACATGATCTACGCCACGCACATCCCCAAGCGGGAACGGAAGCGGGCACTAAGGGATGTCTATGTGATGGAGTCAGTCGCCCCCAAATTCAACCCATGGTTAGCTTGTCCGATCACCTTTGATCGTAGATCATCCTACTAGCATCCGTCATGGCGGCTCAGCCGCATTGGTCTTAGACCCAATCATCGACGGATTCCACCTCACGCGAGTCCTTATGGACGGCGGCGGAGCTAAACCTGCTTTATCGGGACAGGTCGCAAAATGGGCATTGACCCCTCAAGGATCAAGCCCACTAAAACCACCTTTAAGGGTGTAATTCTGGAGTAGAGGCCCCGTTATGCGGGCTCTATAACACCGAAGTGGTCTTGGATCCCGGACAACTTCCGGGCGAAGAGTTAATCTTCGACATCGTCCCTTTCCGCAGATGGTTACCACGCGCCTGCTCGGACGAACCGTGATTCGCTAGATTCAATGCGGTACCACATTATGCATACCTCAAGCTCAAGAGGCCAGGACCGCGCGGGGTCACACTGTCAACGGAAATATGGACCGCTCCCTTCGAACAGAAGAGCATACGGCAGCCCTCACGGCAGAAGTACAATGCGGCCTACTCCGACAAACCAATCCGGCGACAACTTCGAGCACAGTCAAGCGAGTCCGGAGCACCCCGCAACAAGATCATCAGGAACGCCAAGAGCGTGATTAGCAGTCCGGCCTCCGCTCAAGCCCCTCCAAAGCAGCATTCACGCCACGCGCACACAATTACGCACTCAAAATACCATGGGCATAGGCGGAGGCGCATCAATGACTCAGTCAATAGTGCGGGTAACCGCCAAATACCTTCATACTCTTTCCCTCTTACCTTTCAGGACGCCGCGTTGGTGCAGCATCCTCAAAAGAGCAGAATTGCCGGACTTACAGGGGAGAGACATCCAAGGATGCAACAGACGTTGTGCACAGAAGAAAATACCCAGGTGGAATATATTTACGATCATTATACCTGCTTTATCTATCTGAACACAGCCTGCCCCTGGATAGGACAAGTCAAATAGTCCTATTTTATCTCTGCTTAACGCATCCATTGTAAATGTACGCTTAAACGTATTTTTCGTCAATGGGAGATTATATATAGCGTCTGCTTATTATTCTTATTTGAGCATTTTTTTCTCTTATAAATGTTTATTAGATATTGCATCCGTACACCTTAGTGCGGTCGGTTTGCGAGGGCTTCTCATGGCTACTGTAATATGGCAAATAAAGTCCGAACACTTTCAACAATGCGGCACCCGAACTTATAGCACTATATGCATCAGCTCGAATCATGTCTTGGGTCTCTGATTGGGATAGCCCGGCTCCCTTGTTTTGGTGCCTTACGTTCCGTTATATCGGCTAAGGTAGCGCAGGAGAACTCTGCGATTGTGTCCGGTTCTTAGGACGAGCACCTCGATGAAAGCCGAAAACTGACCGGCATGTTGTGGCGAGAGCTGGTTGCTGTTCGAGAGGTTTTAAAATCCTTAAAGATTTTTTGCTTTAGGCGATAAATCGGCTTCGTCCGATCTAGGCGTGTATAGCGCCCCGATTCGGCCTTCCGGATTCTAGGGGCTTCGCCGAAATTTAAAATTGTAGACTTCTATGGCTAAGTAAAAGTTACAAAGCCGCATAGTCCGATTGCCTCGTTCGCTGCGCCGGACACCTCCTTAAGGGACCAAACATTTGGATAAAGAGTGTCCGGGTTTTCCACGAACACCCCAATTACTAGTTACGTGGGGAGGAAGTCGACGATCGCCTACTTTCAAATTTTATAAACAGCCGCATGTAGGTAATATTTTAAATAACAAAAGCGCTACATAGTGCAAGTAACTTCGTCTTTAATTACAAACATGACAGAAGTGAATTCATTCCAAAATGGCGTCCTTGGTACACTCATCGGCGACGAGACGAGCACCCTTCATCACACCATCATAGTACATCTCGGGATGGCGATGCGCCTTGCCCTCCAGCGGCCCGTCCTTGACCAGCTTCTCCGCATCCAGCGTGCCCCAATGCACCTTGACGCAGGAAAAGGCTCGGCGGGCACCTTCGATGCAAACGGATCGCTTGATCACTTCAAGCCGCGGGCAGGCATCCACCATCCGCTTGATCAGGCCAAAGTAGCTACTGGGCAGGAGCTCACCAGGCCACATCCTGACTATGAAGTCCTTCATAGCCAGTTCGGCCGCCTTGTGGAGTTCGATCAACTACTTCAGTTGGTCGCTCAGAGGCATCGGATGATCGGCCCCAGCATACTGGGACCAGAACAACTTCTCCGTTGAGCTCCCCTCCTAGGCACGGTAGAACTCCGCAGCGTCTGAGACGCTGCGTGGCAGATCTGCAAATGCCCCTGGAGAGCTCCGAATTCGAGTAAGTAAAAGAAACGCCTCCTCCACATGTTTGCTTTGCATAAAGAATTTCTTACCCGCTGCTATCTTTTTGGCCTCCTGGATCTCCTGTTGTGCTTTCTCGGCTTCGTCCTTGGCATCTTTCAAATTTACAAGGGCCTTCGCAAGCTCGGCCTCCTTCATCTTCAAATCATGCTCCACAGACTCGCACTTCTTGCCGAGGTCCTGGAGCTCTTGCTGTACCTCGCCCACTCTAGCACTTTGCTTTTCGCGCTCCTTGCATTCCAAGGCCGCTTTGTCTTGACCTCGGACAACGCTTTCTTGAGGGACGCCACTTGGCGGTGGCCTGTTATACGATCATGGCGCTTTGGCGTTAGATCGACCAATTTGCCTATCTTTAAATACATACGAGCGGGAATCGCTACCTTTATTCTCCTCGAGCTGCCTCTTCGTGAGGCCGAGCTCTCCTGCGCTGCTCAGATCCCGCTTGGTTCGGCAACTTCGGCATTACGGCAGCAGCAAGAAGCAGCACAGCCTGCTTATGCACACGAATATTTATTGTTAGACCCTTGCGGATTATAATTGACCCTCCGTTTGGTTTTTCTTTCCGAACACTAAAGCAGTATCGGGGCTACTACCTATCGGGTGGTAATTTTACATATTTATTACTTACCTCAAAACTTGTCAAGAGGCTAGTGCAAGCTTCGGTTAGTCCGCTCTTGGCGGACGAAACCTTCCGAATCACCGAACTCATAAGAGTACGGTGCTCCTCATCTATGGAAGCGCTGCGGAGCACTTCCAGCAGACAATCCGGTGCCTCTGGCGCCGGAAGTCCTCGACTCTGAGGCAGCTCGCCCTCCACGACGAGGGGCTGTCACTTTGAGTTCGGAACCATTGAAGGTTCGGGGCGATGTTCGCCGAGAGCCCGACCTATTGTGGCTCTCATCGACATGATCCGGGGACCTTGAACCTCGCGTGTCCGGCGTCTGGGACCCGCCTCGGGGCATCTCGAGTCACCTCCCCCTTCCGGGAGCTCGGGACAACACCTCCGTGTCATCCGCGGGTTGAGGAGTAGTGGCTGTCGGAAGCGAATTGATCTCGAATCACTCGAGGATCCGGAGGAAGACCCTCGGGGTAAGCCTGGCGGACTGCACATATGTTGGCGTTAAACAAAATCTATAGAACGAAGTTATGATGGAGTCACGGACACTTACGATCGCATGGGGGCTTCCAGTGGGCAGCCACCGTTCCTCACTATGAGTGGCCGTGGCGGAGTAGTCCGGAAGGGGTACCTTCCCCTTCTTGGACGCCCCAGCCTCCCTTTCACATCCTAGCTAGTCCATGCATTAGAGTGTTGCATCATGTCTACTTTCATCGAAACTTGAATTGGGAAGGCAGAACCCCAGAAACCCTCTGAATTCAACTAAGGTTTACTAAAATATTTTCAATGAACCTGAATTGCCCTTCTAAAAAGTTCACCCTCTTTGTCTTGGGTTAGAACCTCTGACAAAATTGGTGCACAATTTTCTAGGTCAACAGAAGGTCATTGAATTAAATTATATGTAAATTGCATTTGGCATTTAAATGCTAGTAAATATTTTGAATGCTCAAATAATTCTGAAAATAAGTGTGGGCTGTTGGAGATTTTCTAAGCAGAGCCTCTGATTATTTTCAGGATTTTTAGAAGTGCCTAACTATTTTTAATAAGTCCACAAACTTACAGAATAATAGAAAAAGGAAAAACCAGAAAGTAGAGGCTTACCTGGCGCCCATCTGGCAAGCCCACCTGCCGGCCCAGCCCAGCCACCGCTCCAGCGAGCTGCTTGGCTTGGCGAGCAGCAGCCAGTGCTCGGCGGCGGCACCAGCAAGGCCACGCAGCTGCCGCCGCCGCCTCCTCCCTCACCGTTCTACCGCACAGGTGGTCGCCCTCCTCCCCGAGCTCGCAGACACGCTCTCTCCTCCCAGCTCCTCCCCTCGTTCGCGCACCATGGCCGCGCCGCTGCCGCCGCCACCGTGAAACCCGCGCCCTCCGTCGTCCTTGCGCCGCGCCACCGTGTCCAGGCGCTTCGCCACCCTCCTCTCCTTTGAGCAAACCGAGCCCCGAGCGCTCGCTTGCCTCGGAGCCGCTGCACCGACCTCGCCCGACACCGCCATCGTCGGAGATCCCTTTTGCCGTCGCCGCCGCCCCAGCTCGTCCCCGACCGCGTGGACTGCACTGTCGTGACCGCCGTGAGCTCAGCTACCTCCCCCCCCTTCTCGTTCTCACTCCCGAACACCGCAGCGACCCCATGGAGCTTCACCGCACGTGCCACCGCCGAGCTCGTCGCCGACGTGTCTCCGGCCAACCACCGGCCACCCCACCGTGTCTAACACACTCACCACATCACGAGGAGTCCAACGCACCACACACTCACCACATCACGAGGAGTCCAACGCACCACTCCACGCACATCGCCGTGCCCCGTAGCCTCGGGTCCATCTTCACCCGACTCCGGCGACCGCCAAGGTTGTCGCCGGCGACGTTTCCGGCCACCCCGAGCTCAACCACCGCCACCGAACGCCGCGGCTTGTTCCCAGCTACACGTAGATGGCCTCCGCCGCTCATTTGGTCGCCGGAATGCACAAATGCACTCCCACCGCCGCGTCTGGCCTCGCCGGCGGCTAAACGCCGGCGTGTTTGGCCCTTGACTTTGACTAGGGTGGGCCCAGGTTGACTCCCCTGAGTCTATGACAAGTGGGGCCCCCCCTCTGCTAATTAACCCAGTTTAGTTTTAACTAAATTTAATTAGGTTAATTAACTGCTGACATGCGGGACCCACTGGTCAGGTTGACCTGGGCGTCCCCTTTGACCCTTGGCGTCACCTGACGCGCTGGCGGCATAATAACTAATTTCTGGATTTATTTTTATACAGAAAATTCCAGAAATTGTTGCAAACTTCAAAAATTCATAGAAATTAATCTGTAACTCCAAATGCAAAGATTTATATATGGATTTTGATCAGAAAAATTCAATCTATCCATTGGTAATAGTTTCATGTATGACAGAACAAGTTAGCCTTGCTATTTAAGCAGAATAAGATAATGCACTAATATGGCTATGTTAAATGAACTAACATTTGAATCTTTGATTCAAATGAGTTCATTCCTTTCTGTTCTAGCTTACATTAGGCCAACACACATTCATATTGCCATGTCATAGCATGCATCATATTGTTGCATATCGTCATGTGTTGATTATGTTCGGTGTGTCTTTCGTGGTAGGTTACATGCGTGAGGATAACCCGAATATCCGTCTGAAGGCGTACCCTACTACCACTACATCGAGCAAGCAACCCATTGATCATTCGATACAAACCCATGATCTTGCTTACGCTCTTGTTTCTTGCATTAAGACAACGCGATTCAAACTGTTGTGTGTTGCGGTAGTTGAACCCACTTCCTTTGCATGACCTGTCATTGCCACAGTAACTAGATGAAACCCACTAGTATGTGTAGGAGTTGATTGAGCCATATTTGTGTTTCCTACCATGCTATGCTTGATATGCTTAGAGTTGTGTCAGGTCTGGCTCATCGGGATGATGAACTAGAGTGAAAGGTTGTGTTGGTAACGAGAGTGAAGTGTTGAACACGATTTGGTAAAGGTATCGATGAGAGGCCATGTAGGAGTACATGGTGGGTTGTTTCATTGAAGCCGTCCTTAAGAACTGAGATCTGTGTGTGTGATTTAAGATTCAGCTACTACCACGCATTGGGCCCGAAACCAATGGACCCTCTCGACTTATTAACCACTCTTGTCCTCTGTCCGGGAGTTGCAAAGTAGTTTCTGGTGTTTGTAGCATCTTTGGGGCCGTCTGTGGCGCTGACCTTAGGGGTGGGCTGTATTGCGGTAGGCACGTGGCATGGTGTACCGAGTCGCCCGTTTGGTGTCTCGGGAACCCTGCACACATCATTCGGGGCCGTTAGTGGAAACCTCGGCTGGACTCCTGCGGATGGAACCGAATAGGCGATAAACTGGACTAGGGACTCGTGTGTTTAGTCGGTCGTGGCCGACACCCTCATTGGGCTTCGCTTGAAGGTTGCGAGTACGTCGTGTGTGGCGATAAGTGGTGAGCGTGTGTGAAGAAGTACACCTGCAGGGTATGAAACTATTGAATAGCTGCGTCATGATAAAGGACTACTTGGTCGCCTATACAGTTCATAGACAAGTAAATGGATACTACTAAAAGCCTCAAGATAAGTGTGAGTACCGCGGATGGCCCTCTCATGGGTTGATGAGAGAGGATCCACGGTGGAGTATTGTGTTGGTGATTAGTGGACTCGTGTGCGACAGATGCTTTCCAAGTGATGTCACGTAGGATAGCTTAGCCAAGAGTCAAAGCTGGCTTGCTGCAATAACTCCACTACCTTCTTGAGAATGTGCATGTATAGTAGGATTCTGTTGTAAGACTTGCTGAGTACCTCCGTACTCATGTTGCTTTAATTAATGTTTTCAGACGACAATACCGCTCCCTCCGATGGGTTCTATGTAGACCTTGACGTCGACGAGTGACTAGCCACCCAGGTGGTGATCCAAGACTTGTGAAGGGCCGATGTAGATAGAAGGGCTTTGTCAAGCCTTCTTTCTTTTTAGTGTCTGTACCCAGACTAGTTTGCTTCCGCATGTGCTTGTATGTTTGTATGACTTGAGTGTCGGGTCATGTGACCCTATCTGTATGAACATGTTATGTATGGCTCTTCGGAGCCTTTTAAATAAAGTACTTTGAGTTGTAGAGTTTTGTTGTGATGCCATGTTGTATGTACTCATATCGGGCATATTGTGTGTATGATTGAAATGCTTGGTATGAGTGGGATCCGACAATCTAGTTGTTTATCCTTCGCAGCCTCTCTTATGGGGAAATGTAGTCTAGTGCTTCTGGCGATAGTAGTCCTTCTGAGCCGGTTCACGAGTCCTGCTAGCCCAGCACTCTTGCTCTAGACACTTGGCCTGGCGGCATGTGTTTCACTTCGTTCTGTATACATCCGGGAAATGTCCGCGGTGACATCCGAGTCTGCCTAACTGCTACTGACCGGGATCTGGAGTCCTATTAGCCAGTGCTACTGGCCGGATCCATACGTTGATGACCGACATGCTCGATGTGATTCATGTATGCATGTCCCCATGGGTTAATGCCGCTTTGGGTTCACGACTAGCCATGTCGGCCCGGGTAATCTGTCATGTGGTGTAACATCCCAAAATTCTAAATTTTGGAATGTTATAATAAATAGATAGTTTGATTTGATTGTTTGATTGATTGACTGAAAGTGAGTGAATTCGAAACTTTTTGAAAGTTAAATGAGAGGGAATAAAAGGACTTTCCCAAACTTTCAATTTGCTTTTATGATCTTCAGGAATTCAAATTCTTTTCATCACAAAACCCTGGAGAGAAGATGACATGACTTCTTCCATTTATTTTAATGACAAGGGGTGTTGAAAATATTTGAATTTCATTTGGAAAAATATTTCCAATTCTGAAACTTTATGCAACTCAATGATTTTCACGAGCGAAGATAAAATGACTTCTTCAAATTTTATGAAATATGAGTTGGGAGTTTCAAAGAATTAAATTCAAAGTTCTTTTGAATTTATTTTCAATTTGGAGTTATTTGAGTTTTATTCAAATTATTTTCTCCAAAAATAAAATATATGGAAAATAGGGTAACATGATTCCCTACATCAGAAATTTGGAGAGAAATAAATTTGAAGTCATTTTGGTATTTTTAAAATGATTTTTGTTGGATTTTATTAGGGCAGAAGCACTCTTTGCTTTATTTGAATTTGTGTGGATTTTATTTGGCCTTATAAAAATGTTCAGCTTGTAGGAAATCTTTTTCTGAAAATTTTGATATATTATATGCCTATAGTTTGTTTTTAATCTTATCGTTTTATAATTTTCTTTTGTCTGTTTAAATGTTAAAAAAAATGTGTTTCCCTTCCCGACTGGGCCGGCCCAGCACCGAGCCGAGCCATGGCCCGACAAGCCGCCGCCTTAGTCCCGACTCCGCCTCCCTGCGCCATCGCCGCCGCTGGTGGCCGACCCAGCCACCTCGCGCATGCCTGCCCCTCCTCCACGCAACCCATACCCCCCTCTATATAAGCGGGAGCCCGGGCCCGACCTCTCTCTCCCTCGCTTCGCCGCCCATGCCCAAGTCGCCACCAAGCGAGATCCGCCCGCCGCCGCCGCCTCTCTCCCCTCGCGCCCGCCCACCTTGCCCGACGATCCGCGTGGAGCCGCGCCGCGCGCTACCCCGACGTCGCCCGCACTCGCCGGACACCGCCGCCGTCCCAACGCCCGCGCCGGATGTTCGTCGCCGGCCGGTTTATTTTCCCCGAGCCGGTAAAATCTATAAAACCGCCCGGTTTTCCAATTTTGAGCGGTTTTATTTCAATAGATCGGTTTTCTACAGAAAACCTAGATCTGTTTTTTTTTTATGTTTAGTTATGTAGTGAGCGTTCGCTAGTTAGGCTTCTGGAGCGAACGGTTTTCGTCGGTTTAGGTTCTGTAGCCAGCGTTCGCTCGATAGGTTTTTCTTTTTATTTTTAATTTCCGGCCAGGGACCCATTTGTAATTATTTTTCTTCGCAGATTAGTCCCTAATTTTCAAACGCTCATAACTTTTTACTCGTTAGTCCAAATCCAACGAAACCAACGCCCACTTCTTCGTTATGATCTCCTCTATCCAGTGATCCAACTCAAACATGTTTTTGAAAGTTTAAAATTTGAATTAGATCAGATTTGAATTCAAACTTCATTTGATCATAACTTGAGTTTCGTAACTCCGATTTAGTTAATTCTTTTTGCAAATCGAAGCTCTTGACCTAAACTTTTGGATAAGGCCAAATACACATGGTTTTGGTACTGTTAGAAATTGTTTTATGTTGCAAGAGTTATTTGATTGGTTTTGATGTTTTCCGAATTGTTTCTTCGTTCTTTACGATGTTTTGAGTGATTGCTTATGTGTAGCTCTTGTTGATTGCTTACGATAGATTGACCGGAGTGTGACGAGTAGACCTATCAAGAGTTTTGAGTCTGAATCATCTTCATCAACATTGCGAGCAAGTAACACTTTGATCATACTTTCTCATACCCAGTTTTTATGCATTAGATCAATCCTCGAACACTTGCATGCTTAGGATCTAAAATAAATTGTGGGATGGGAAGTAGATTGAGGTAGTACCTATTACTGTTTTACTTATGAAACCTTGGGAGTTACTTCTACGTTTGCTTATTATGCTATGCTATGCTAGTAGGCGTGGATTGGGTGAGTGTATTCCATGCGGATGTGAGATTGTTAAATTTATGGTTTATTTAAGGTGGCAACTTAAACACACATCCGGGTGGATTGAGGCACCTGGTTTCTATCGGGACTTGCCTATTTTTCTTGGACCGCCACCGGGCTCAAAGGGATCATAAGATTATTCATGCTAGTAACTTCCGTGTGCAGCCACAAGCCATTATGGGCTCTGGCATAGTTGATTAAGTCGTGTGAACTCTTACGGTGGTAGACTAGCAGATGTAGGGGTTGTAGGTGATACGGTCTACCCATCGTAAGGTGCAAACGCACGAAGACTATGTCTCGGTCATCAGTCTCTCAAACACCATGTAGTGCGAGAAACCAAGCGGAGGCGATCGAGTCTTGTGGGGAAAAGTCATAAACCTCTGCGAGTGTATAAACTAATCATGATTAGCCGTGTCCCCGGTTATGGACAATTTTGAATATCTAGTTCTTGGATTATCCTGTTGATCTCATCACGTTACTTAATATAATTTGTTTGGGTTTAATGAGTACTTTTAATTGGGATTGAGGATGCTGTCAACCATTCTCAATGTTCAACAACCACCATGATAGTTAAATAAATTTATTCCTTTGAAGTAGGAAAAAATTGGCTTTTCGCAAAAACTGTAACCGTAGAGCTTTCCACCAGCCACATATGCATGTAGTACAGGCTTATTCTTTCATTACTCTCTATGTGTTACATTGGCAGTACATTCAATGTACTGACCCGTTTTCGGGCTGCAACTTTTCATGTTGCAGACTTTTCAGATGACGAGTAAGTGATACGTTAGGGTTACGATTTCCTATACTCAACTTTGTCGTTGGTGTTGATGGGAATCCACAACCTTGTTGCTTCCTCTATATTTGGATTGAGGTAATCGTATTTACGTTATTTATACATGTGGTTTACCTCTGTTATAAATCCTTGATCTTGTGTGTGTCGACATACCGATCCGAGGATGACGAAAGCACGAGACTTGATCCATTCGGTCGGGTCGCTACAAGATGGTATCGAGCCGAGTTTCGATCACGGGACACTGTGGGTTATGGGCCCTGCGCTTCCTGCGTTTTGGATTGAGGTAATAGTTTTTCGTTATTTATACATGTGATTTACCTCATTATAAATCCTCAATCTTGTGTGTGTCGACATACCGATCGGGGATGACACATAAGCGCGAAGACTTGACCCATTGGTCGGTCGCTACATGTGGATGCTAGCGACACTATCATATCGTGAGCCAAAAGGCGCAAGCGGTCTCGGGCCATGGTAAGGCGACACCGTAGAATACCGTGCGTGAGGCCGCAAAGTGATATGAGGTGTTACCGGCTAGATCGATGTGACTTAGAATCGGGGTCCTGACACTCCCCCTCCGGGGCGTCTTTTCTCTTCTTCTCCCCCCAGTGCGCGGAGGTGGAATTTCTTCTTGATTCCCCCCGCCACTGCGGGAGGAATCTGTCTCATCGTCATCGGACGACGAAGTGGGTATCTTGACCTTGCGCCGAGGCCTTCCGACCCCTGGCCCGCCTCTTGGGCCCCTCATCCTTCCGGATGGGCGTCTTCTTCTTCTTCCTCCTCCCCTTCGTGGGAGAGTACGCCTCGTCATCTTTGGACAAGGCTTACGGCACAACCTTCGCAGGAGACCCTTCGGATCCCGGGGCCTTCTTCTCGGCCTTCTTCTCGGCACCTTATGCGGTCTTGGGACCAGCTATCTCCATTAGGAGGCGTCGGTGGAGCCCTCTGGCGTGAGCCGGACGGTAAACCTACTCTTTGTCTCCACATAATCCTGAGTCAAATATGTATAACTACTTAAGGATCTCCTTGAACATATTGGGAAAAACCGAGTCGGTGGTAGTCGAGAACTCACGACTAGGAGCCAGGCGTGAAGCCCTTGGTCCTCGGATGTGGGAGGAGGCACTTGAGGCCTTGAACAACACCTTCCATGCGCCTTTGTGCGTCATGTCATAGAGCTTCGGGCGTCGGTGTTGGCGGGGACGAACTCCCATAGATTGACTGCCCACCTTTGTGAGGCGGGATCCGTACAAGCATGACACGGATCACGTTGACAAGCTTGATGTTCTTGTCCTTCATGCTTTTGATGCATGTCAGAGTCGGTCAGCTCCGTCGAATCGCCCAGGACAGGCCCTTCCTTTCCGGAGGTGAGCGCATGGGGCTCAGACCTGAATTGGGCGCCGCCCGATTGGCGCCCAGCGGTTCGGTGATGTAGAACTACCCGATTGCCATCCTTTACGGTCTCGCAAAGGAGCCGTCTAGCTAAGTGACATTAGGCATCTTGCCCACCATGGCTCCTCCGCACTCCGCTTGCTGGCGCTTACAATCTTGACTTCACGCGAAGGTTTGCAGCCATAGGCGAAATGAGGTTGGATGCGGAGGAAGGCATCATATCGACAATGAGCGCCGAGATGTTGAGGGCGAAATTTGGGGCTAGATCATGGAAATCTAGTCCGTAGTAGAACATGAGCCAGCAGACGAAGGGATGGGTAAATCGATCCACAGACGAAGTGGGCAGCGAATCGACCCTCTCGTGGGGTCTGGGGTCGGAATGACCTGCCCGGCGTCCGGTAGCCGGTGCGCTATGTCCATGACCAAGTATCCGCCGCCCAGAAGGTTTGTGATGTGCTTCTCCTTGCGGTGGAAGCCACCCACTTGCCTCTGCTCCGGACATGTTTAGCTGTGCGGAGGAGCGAAGGGCTTAGGCTGGAGCTCGAGGGGCAGAGTGGGCGAAGGAGGAGGAAGGCGTGGGTAAAATGAAATCTTATCCCTTTATAGAGGTGCGGCAGCGGCGCCTCCCCCAGCCCGTTAGGAATTGCTTGCTTCCCAAGCGCCACGCTTGATGGTGTGGTGGGATTACCCATACCCGTATTGATGAGAATCCCGTGATAAGGGGACACGATCTCTGCTTCGACAAGACGTGTCAAGGAAACCGCCTCGTAATATGTGTTGTAGCTGGTTGTGGGAAAACGGTTCAAATACCGATCCGACCATAATAACAAGTCACATCATCAGAAAAAGTTGTCAGCAGATTGCATTTGTGAAATATCATTCTCTTTACGGTGGCAATGAAGATCATCTCGCAGATCCGGACACGGTCTAAGTGTTCGATAATTACTTTGGAGTATTCGGAAAAGGAACCCGCCTTGCAATGCGAAGACAATCTTTGCGCCGGACTCGCCGTAATTGAAGCCTGGTTCAGAGAGCTCTTGAGGAGTCTGGATTAGGGGTATCCGGACTGCGGACTGTGTACAACGTCCGGACTATTGAAGCATGGAGATACAAGACTCAAGACTTTGGCCCGTGTCCGGGATGGGACTCTCCTTTGCGTGGAAGGCAAGCAGCAATTCGGATATTGTGTTTCCTTTCTTGTAACCGACTTCATGTAAACCCTAGCCCTCTCCGGTGTCTATATAAACCGAGAGGTTGGTCCTTAGAAGGCCGATCACAATTACAATCATACCATCGAGGCTAGCTCTTAGGGTTTAGCCTCTACGATCTCGTGGTAGATCTACTCTTGTACTACCCATATCATCAATATTAATCAAGCAGGAAGTAGGGTTTTACCTCCATCGAGAGGGCCCAAACCTGGGTAAACATCTGTGTCCCTTGCTTCCTGTTACCATCAGCCTTGACGCACAGATCGGGACCCCCTACCCGAGATCCGCCGGTTTTGACACCGACACCTGGCGCTCCAAAGCTCTCTTGGACGTACTATCGCAGGAGCAGACGAAGGACAGCGGCGGCTCCGCTCCGGGCGCGCTCCAAAGCTCTCTTGGAAGTCGCAGGAGCAGATGAAGGAGATCGCCGGCTCCCCCTCGGCCACCCTCCACCGCCACGACAACGAAGCCGGCGCGTGTGCACGGGTGCAGCCGGCAGCGAGGAAGAGTAGTACACGGTAGGTCACCGCCGCTCTTGTCCCAGGAAGGCCACCGCTCCTCCACTCAGTCGACGCTAAGCTTGGTAGGATAAACATCGGTGGCTGATTAGCAGCAGCGGTGGCGTGGGCGGAAATCTTGAACCTTGTGCTCGGAGGAGGAGGTTATCGAGGCGGATGAGGAGGAGGCAAAGGCAATGGCGGCTTTCTCGGGTTCATGGCGGACATGGTGGTCGGTATTGGCGATCGTTTAGATTAGGTTTACAGTAAGTTTTAGTATGGTTTGTGTGAAATATGTAATGAATTTCATCCAGTTTATAGGAATTTTTTTCGAAATGTAATGAATTTCACCCGGTTAATTTGAAATTCGCTTTGTTTGCACGAATTTCGTTCGGTTAGTTCATATAGTTGTCGAAAGGTATGCAGGAAGCATTGGATGGCATCCATTAGTGTCCTCGGACAGATGCGAGTGTAAATTTGAGGGCCAGCGCTGGAGATGCCCTAACTGGCATGCTATAATCGCTAACAGTGCTCCATTAAATCGCAGGGAACAGTTATCCCTCGATCAAAATCAGATCCGCCGTGTTTCGCACTCCTCCCACGTAAGAGTGTAGACTCTTGCTTACATAAAAATGGAGCAACTGGACGGCACTGTAGCGCGTCATATCACTCAAACTAGCCCGCCTAATGCACGGGAAAGCACCGCCCTCGTCATTTTGTTCTGGATTTCTATGATCGATCGCACGAAAATGTTATGATTTGCAAGTTCAAAAGGAAAAGGCGGCACACTTACGACTCGTACGCGTTGCACCCCCGACAGTCCGGCTCACACGCCGCTCACCAGAGGGGACACACGTTGTCTCGCATTTTCACTGACATGTGGGACTGCAATTGAATAAACCGTCGCCGAAATCTAATCGCTCGGCAGGCATCGGCTGAGAAGAGAGAGACGGGGGAGGGAGAAGAGATCGCCCGCCCTTCGCGCACGGACTCCAAGAAATATATATGGTGATAATGTGAGGTGGGCCATGCGGGAGTCCGGACCGCTTCCAAGCCCGCTTCTGACCGCCCTGGCCCACTAGAACCCCCCCCACCCCACCACCTCCCCCCGCGCGCTCCCCCCTCAGGGCATATGTAACGCAATATATAGTGTGTTAAAAGAAACGCAATGTTGGCATGCAGCCTCTAAGGTGGAGCCCATATGTAACATAAAATACTTACTCTCTCCAACCATCTCAGGCCAAATCTGAACAAATATATGTGCTACAGGGATTGTAAGTAGGGCCAGGGAATTATTTTAGTGCAAAGAAATAGCTTAGAGGCAGCCTCTTGTGTTAGAGGCGACGCTAGAGAATTTTCCCTAGAGGCTTGGTTCAGCAGTGTATAGCGACAGCCTCTAAGGGCTTAGAGGCAGGTCTAGAGGCAGCAGAATGGTACATTGTGGATGCTCTCAGACGGCAGCTGCCCGCATTCATAGCAAGTAGTACCATGGTTGATAAGATAGTCTTATCATAAGTCTTGCATGTAATTTAGAGATGAACAAAAAAACATGTGTACAATGGATCATCTCTTAGCCTTATCTTCAATAACTAGTTATTCCTAAAAACATGGTGAAACATATTGTGCTAAGAGATCATCTCTTGTATTCTCTTAAATAAGAGAAGACAAGCCTTTTCTTATGATTTCTCTTTCCTCCACCTCATCATTTATCCTATGTGGCATCCCTAGAACAGAACCATTGTACATGCCCTAATCCCGCTTAGGCTAGTCATAGTGGGGAGTAACTTACACTAGTAACATGCATATGTTACTAGTCTATGTTACTACATTCATAGTGGGGAGTAACATATGTATAGTATCATGCAAGCCATCATTTATTAAGGCGTAGACTCATTTTGTCTTGGGATAGCGTTATATTCTGATAACATATTATGTTACTCCAAACACCTCTCTCCTCATTAATTATATGCCACATAAGCAAACTTTTCTTGAAGTGTGTTATGTTACTTGCTAAGTTACTCCCACTATGACCAGCCTTATATGGAGGAGAGAGAGGCATTGACAAAGTCAAGGAGTGGGATCTGCAGGAGCTCGTCTCTACACGTGCTCCTAGGTATTAAAAAACTAATTCTATAAAAAAGGCATAAAGAAACAATTGTGTCTAAAAAAAGAAAGGTAAATTTTTTTTGAGAGGAAATAGATAGAGAGAAAGTGAGAAAAAGTTGTAACCTTATAGCCAACCTTATAGTCAACACTATGGTAGTATTACATGAGGAAGGAGGGAGTGGTGCACATGCCAAGTTCACTGGGCTGCCGCGTTTCACACTCCTCCGTCGTAACAGTGGAGACAATAGCTTTCATAAAAAATAAACAATGAATACTCGTTGCTCGTCCACTATATCGGAAAGAATGCTTTCATTCGCCGACATGTGGGACATCAACCATCCTGGTCCACCTGCCATGCACAAAATTATCTGGTCCACCCGGTCGTAGCGTGAGCCCAACCTTTCCCACTATAAGTTGGTGGGAAGAAGGAACCATCATGACTTCGTTGAATTCCACTTCTTCAAGAAAACTTCTGTACCCTTGATCTTGCTACCACCTTGCCAAGGCGGGCGACCTTGTACCACGTCATATCACTGAAACCCACTAGGCCAAACTAGGCCGCCTAGGATTTGTACTCCCTCCGAATGTATCCGTGTCGACTATTGTCTGATCGATCGCTAAGCATAATATTTTAGGAGCTTGGGCTATTGGTCGATCGACGACGGATCAGTATAAGCGTACCACGAGCTCATCAACCCCAATATTTCTCTCCGGTGAGTGTTTTGCAAGTACTATAGCTCGCACAGTACCTAGCCTACTAACACCAATAATCATCAAACAAGCCCTGCTGATATGATAAATAGTTCAAACTTACATCTAAGCATGCCATATATTACATCAAAAGCTAGTGAGGATACATCTGCTTCCACAACTCAGAGAGGGTTCGCATGATTCACTATCAAACAAAAGTAGCAAGTACCGCCCACACAAGATAGTGCACTAGCCCTAAGATGGTTTGATAACACGCATCGTTCTGGTAATTAAATACAATGCAAATTACCCTGAAGGATTAGCGCGACAAACTATTTCTTGTCATTGATCTCTCGGGCAATGAGCACATCAAGGACAACAGCATGGGAATCGATCTATGGGGCGATGTCCACAGGATGGACAGCGGCATCGGAATCGATCTCCGAGGCGATGTCAATAGGATGGACCGCGACATCAAAAACGATCTCTGGGGCATTGTCCACAGGACGGCCGCGATATCGGAATCATCAAGGACGTCCACCGGCACCTGCACAACCCTAACATATTAGCAAGCACATTGCAAATAATCAAAATCCAAAACTATGGTAAGCCATTATTTTTTACCTTGTGCAGCTCACCGGGGGATCCCATCCTTCCGGGGGCCATCTCCTCGTCCTCGATGGGGCCCATCACCTTGCCAGGGGAATACTGCTTCTCAACGATGACTATCTCCTCAAACTCGGCCTTGAGCCTCGCATAGGTGGCCATTAGAGTTTCTGAGGTAGGCACGGTGGGGCCCTTGCTGTTCTTCCAACTTTCTTTGAGGAGTTCATCCGCCAACATCGTCAACTCTTTGGCCAGTGCTTGTTTCTTGGGGTTCTTCGTCTCCATGGGTTGGCCCGCCAACATGGTCAATTCATTGGTTGGTGCTTGCTTCCTGGAGAGTTGCCCTAGTGCTCCAGGATCCATCAATGAACTGACAAACAAAAAGCAATTGAAAGGAAACCACAATCGCAATGAAAAAGGGAAAATAATAGGCAGTGAGAATCGGTCGGTGCTTCGCAAAAAGAAGAATCTTGGAATGAAAATATAGTAGCATCAGCGATTCGCCCACCTTTCCTTCCTCGATCTGAGAAGAAAAATGGCGAAGTGAGTAGCACAGGTGAGGTTTTCTTCAAGAAAGGGAGAAAGGGCTCCAACGAGTGTTCTCGTGAAATGATGGTTGCCGTCAGTCCAACCGAGGCCACTTTACCCTTCTTTGGTAAAGGTGTGGGTTTTAATGATATGATCGGGTCATGGCGGCCACACCGGGTGACCGATGAGTCTCGACTATAGCACCTCATTTGTGATTTAGTGGATGTACGCGGGCCGGATGCTTTGTGATATGCTTTGATGCTTTGATGTTTGGTAGGGTGTGTGAAGGGTGCATGAGTCCATAGTAGCTTAACACAAATACACTAGGAGCATGCATGAAGAGGGGTGCTGGGATGAGTATGCACGAAGAGGGAACAACTATGCTAAGATGAGAATGCAACCAAACACCTTTGTGGCGGCGTTACATGGCCCCGCCACGTTCAGGTTCGCGCTTGGCTCTTCGCCTCTTCGAGAAGATGAACAATGATGTTTCTACTACTTCTACAGTATCGAATCCACTGTTGCATGTCCGTCCACCGCGTGCGGGAGGGATAGCTTGTTGTATACTCTATATTTGCTGCAACCTATAACATTTACCCCACCACAAAATTAAATATATATTCCTGTCTTGACCAGATGAGCGTGCAAACTACAATCACCAAGATGACAGGTAGGGCCAGAAGATTATTTTAATAAAAAAGCATGGAGCCGACCCCAACGATTTTAAGCTTACAGGCACGGTACATGCTATCCTAGACTACTCTACACATGAAATTGCCACACGAGCGTCCGGGCTGCGCTTGGCTCTTCGCCTCTTCGGGAAGTCGAATGATGGAGTACTACTGCAGTGGAGGAGTACTACAGTATGCTTCTGGCCATCTGACACCAATTGAACTGCTGCATGTCCACCACGTGCGGGAGGGAGAGCATGTAGCGAACGAAAGCTTCTCCTAGTCTTGCCAGCCACCATGCTCATGGGCGAGCGAGGGACACAACTTCATTGACTTACTGCTCCTGCATTTGCGTGTATGACAGGTGGGCCAACAGGTGGGTGGCCCCTGTCATCAGCCAAAAGCGAATCTTGATTAAGCGAGAAGGTGTTGTAGTAATCAAACTTCTCGGTCTTATGCGAGTTGTGGCGCCACATCAAAGCCTTTTCGATATATTTCAATAATTTGCGTTTACCAATGCATTAATTACAATGCATGCATGCATGCCGTGACTCTCCTTTTGATACTTGCATGTGTTGATTTAATGCACCTTGCCAAATTTTGACTATAAATTTATTTAACCAAATGTTCATGCATGTCACCAAAAATTACATAATTGAAAACTATGTTCAAATACTAATCAAACGATATAATTTTTGTTAACATGCACTAACATTTTGTCAGTTAAATCTTTGGTCAAAATTTAGCACCAATTACAAAGGGGCCCAATAAATATTGTACTCTCACATTTTGTTTTGAGGATACTCCCACATAGAAAATATAAATAATAATGCATGTTGGGGCAGCCCACGTTTCCGATAATTTAGCCATGGGCTTGTTCATAAATTTTATGAGGGGGTGGTTGTTCATTTAATGGAGTGTCTTGTACCGGACTTGAACGATACAAAGTGCGACCTGGCACACTGTAATACCACTTGGAATAAGCGGGTAGCTATTTCAAAAAACAATCAACAACTCAGAAAAGGCGACCTGGCACGTACACAATTTTAAATGATTGTTTTGATGGAGTGAAAAAGGAAAACTACCCCACTACGTATATATAGGCCGGAGCCTCCGCGCTTGCTTGGTAGGGTTGCTCTATTCACACACTCTCATCCTCTCCAGATCTAAACAAGATAGTGGTGGTAATACTATCTTTCTCCTTTAAAAAAAACACTGTCTTTCTGTCCTCACCGCTGGTTACAGATCCGGACGTATCCCCCTCCGCTGGTGAAGGGGAGGAGGGGCAGCGTTTAGGCCGCCATCGACAGCGAGGGAGGAGACCCACTGCCGGCTACACCATTATCTCTGGCCGAGCGCCGGCACGGGAGGTCCTCCGAACCCTTCGTCATTGCCCTAGTGTGGGCGGATCCAGCCTCCCGCCGCCCACCTATCCACATCCCGACGACCTTCAGGTATATCTTCCTTCGAAACCGCCCTAGCTCTACTTCCCCATCTCGCTACGTTGCTACATGTGCATCATTTCATACCTCTCAGCCCCTCTCGATCGGATGATCAAACAACACATATTTTTTCTTCTATTGTTAGAGGTAAATCTACTTCATGGAGTCGAATCTTGTACTTGGTTCAAACAAGAAATAAAGTGGGGTGGGGAATTTAGTATGTGCATCGGACTTGGTACAAGCAGGAAGGATAGGGGTGAAAGTAATCTGTTGGTCATCAACGGTCTCTTGGTCAAAAAGGGAAATATAGGGGAAACACTGTACATAGTGGTATGACCAGGACTAGATTTTCTATCCACACATAAGATGGCTGCATGCATCATTATGATGCAAAGGCCGGGGGCACGGCTCCATTTCCAAAAAAACATAGGAGTAGGTGGCTAGAGTGAACAAAAATGGGGCCAACCCAGATATGTTTCTTGGATGTTTATTTCTCGGGGCAACAAACTCTGAATCACCACTTTATTCCCCGGTTTAGGTAAATGGTGATGGACTACTGGTGCACCCACTGTCCCATGCCCTTATACCAAATATTTAGTTGTTCTTAATCTAATGCCCCTGGTAAAATGAAGCCATGCCACTGTTATAAGCCATGACAAGTTTAGCCAAATGTTTTTCCTGTAATTGTTTGATACTCATTGTTTCCTCTGTAGCTATTTGTGCAAGCAGGGATATCCATTTCACACAGTTCTTGTTGTGACCTTTTGGTGCCTTTGCACAAAACACTTCTTAAAAGAAGTGACTTTTGTCTTTGTTTAAGCTGGAATGTCGAGAATGGAACAGTTAGTTCATTTAATGAGCGCACAAAGGGAGATCTGTGTTCCAATCCTCATCATCCATATTGGCACCATAACCTTCCTTTATTTAAGAATGATATTTAATGCATGTGTTCATCTCTATTTTGCGACTACCATGAGAAAATAATGCTATTGTTTACTAGTACACTTGCACTCCCTCACTTACAAAACCAATTCTAAAATAGAAGGCCAATCATGTACTTGGTTTCACCAACTGGTGAGGAGAAAGAGAAACAGAGCATGAAGAGGAAGAAGAAGAAGAATAAGCAGTGCCAAGGTGATATTCTTGAAAGCGAGGCCTCAGTCGAGGCCATTCAAGGGCTCCGGCAACGTCTACCTTACATGTGAGACGATCCTCCAGGGAGCCCTTCCACTTCTACGTATTGTCCATGATGAATTTTATGCTACTGTTAGAGTAATATGCTAATGCCTTTCTATCCTTTCTCACTAAGCTAATGAAGGTTTCACCATGTTCCTACTTGTGCAAACAGGGATAATGTTGTGCCAATCATACATTTTAGTGGAACTACACAAGACAATATAATGAACTGTATCCCAGCCAGTGCTTTAGCTCTGCTGGAAGTTCTTGATAATCTTTCGATATAATCTCATCACTGGTAAACAAGAGTGATTTCAACCATACATTTGAAGTGCACAAACATATATACTATTGAGTGATTCTAGTGAGTGCTTTATCATCTCTTCTGGGACTACATGAGTAAGCTTTTTTGCTCAGGTTGGTACCGGCCTAAGGCCTTCATCCATATTAGTTTGCTGTCATCTCTATTTGTATCGTGGTACTGTCATGAGAAACTCCTTTATCATTGCATGTTAAAGTTTTGCAACCTATGATACATGGCAATTCTTTGAGTGTTGAGCTAATTGGCACTGATTAAATAAACTAATACCTCTCTTTAAGCAAGACTACTATGTTGCTAACTTTACCCATTAAGATAATGAGGGTGATTCTATTTGTTAGTGTATGTTTCATCAACTAGTCCCACTATTACAGTAATCTCACTCTCTCAATATATGTGCCAACAAGGATGCTCGATTTTGGTGGGCGCACAAAAACTTTAGGCGCTTCATTGCCTCGACAACTTCCTTCCTTTCTGTCGATTCGCTAATATCGACTTGCTTCCTTCCTTTGTTGTCGATCGCTTGGCTTATCTGGCTTCGATCAAAGGAAATATTAATTGATATGCTACCTCACACAGGTTGGTACTAGCCTTTATCCCGATTATTGTGCTTGTCATATGTATTGGTAATTTGGTATTGTGCTCTTGTTTTGCGATTTCATAAAGGTGTAACTTGGAGCCTGAACTTCATGAGCAAATCATTACATTGGGTGATTTGGTAGAACTGCACAAAAGGATCGAGATGGACGGTACTTATCTTTCTGCTATGTACTCCAAAGTTCACTCAGACAAGCATCGATGTTGACAAGAAGAAGTGCCTATATTCATTCGAGTATCAACCAGCGTCACAGTTGTTAAACTCAAGTATTAGGAGAGTGAGCGCCAAAAATATTCTTTGGGCGCATAGCCCGAAAAACCGATCCGATCTTTGGTCCCAACTTGTGCCTTTTGGTTATCGACACATATGGTAGCGAACTATATGGCATGGAGTCTAAAGATTCGAGACAAGTTGGTTGTGGCGATATATTCATCGGGCGCAACCAATCGCACACCGGGGATGCTCCATTTCGGTTGATCTGCACAAAAATTTGGGTGGTTCATTTTCTCAACCGCCTCCTTTCTTGTCTGCAATGTAGAATTTTGGCGAGCTACAGGACCAAGATGAGCCAGTAAACTAGTTTGATGAAAGTAGTGGCCAAGTTGCTCAAACCTCCCTCGGCATGCACTAAAAAAAAGACACATCCGTGACATTTTGGGCGAGCAATTTTTTTCATCATACATATAACACTTCTATAGCGATAATTGTGACAAAACCGGTATCATCATAGATGTGGTGGGCTCCTACTTCTATGACAAAAATCATAGCCGAAATGGGCTTTTCGTCTGGGCGGGCGGAGGCGCGACTGCATGACATTCTTTGGGCCGTCCATGACGGAAAAAACCGTGGTAGAAGCGAGGGGAGGAAAATTTTAGGGAGTTGCAGTTACGGTGGGAGGTCGGGCGGAGGCGATCGCGTTTCTCTCATACGTCTGGCGTGTGTGTGAGGCATTGGCTCTAAGCGAAGCCGAGTGAGGCGTTGGGCTCTCGCGAACCCGAGCCATTGCGCTGCGCAGCTACAGCGTTCTTGAACCCGGCGATCGATTGATGGCTTTAAGCCCGAACCCGATGGGCGATTCCGCCGCTCTGCTGCTAAGCGAAGCCGATCGATCTTGCCTGCAGGATGAGCGAGTGGCGTTGTGGGGGGTGTTGGATGAGCGATGGCGATGGCGTTGCCTCTGGATGAACAAGAACCCGTGGTGTGGAGGCTGGATGAGCATGATGAGCGGTGGAGGGTGGCCGTGGAGGGTGGTTGAGCAGGACCCGTGGTGTGGAGGCTAGATGAGCATGAGCGGTGGGGCGTGGTTGAGCGATGGCAGGTGGAGTAAGCGGTGGAGGCTGGATGAGCGAGGAGCCCGTGGAGGTGGAGGAGGTCAGCGGTGGAGATGAACGGTATCCGTGGAGTCCGTTTTGCGATGCGCCACACCCCCCGCCCCCGTTTCGGCCGTGGCGCTCCAACACAAGTCCGTTTAAATCCGTTTTGCGATCGCCCACACCCTCCCGATCAACGGGACCCCGTTTTGACCGTGGGAGGTCCGTTTTTTGATGCGCCACACCCTCCCGATCAATAGGACCCCGTTTGACCGTAGGAGGTCCATTTCCTCCGTTTTGCGATGCGCCACACCCTCCCGATCAACGGGACCCCGTTTTGACCGTAGGAGGTCCGTTTAAATCCGTTTGTGATGCGCCACACCCTCCCGATCAACGGGACCCCGTTTTCGATCGTGGGAGGTCCGTTTAAATCCGTTTTGCGATGCGCCACACCTCCCGATCAACATGACCCCGTTCGACCGTAGGAGGTCCGTTTCCTCCGTTTTGCGATGCGCAACACCCTCCCGATCAACGGGACCCCGTTTGACCGTAGGAGGTCCGTTTCCTCCGTTTTTGCGGTATCTGCGACTAAGCGTTCGAGACCCGCCGTATGTACACATACGTGGCTGTATTTTCTTTCTTGCACCACGGCGATGTGCGTGCGTGTACATGCTACGTGCGGCGCCTCTACTACGACACGTGCGCGCCTCTACATCAACGGTATATACGACCGGGATGACAACGCTTCGTATGCTTCGACCGGTGGGTCCCGTATCGAGCACTTCCTTACTGCGAAGATGTGGCTGGTGGGTCCCAGCGGTCGAGAAGCGAATCGTTTTTTCTTTGCCGGGACGCACTTCCTTGCGTGCGAAGGTGTAGCTCTTTGGTCCCGGCGGATCGAAGCGAATCATTTTTGCGGACACACTTCCTTGCGTGTGAAGGTGTAGCTGCTTTGGGTCCCGGCGATCGAAGCGAATCATTTTTTTGCGGGACGCACTTCCTTGCATGCGAAGGTGTAGCTGGTGGGTCCCAGCGGTCGAAGGCGAATCGTTCTTTTCGGGACGCACTTCCTTGCGTGCGAAGATGTAGTGGTGGGTCCCAGCGGTCGGTGAATCTTTTTTTTTGGACGCACTTCCTTGCGTGTGAAGATGTAGCTCGTGGGTCCCGGCGGTCGAGGCGAATCATTTTTTTTGCGAAATCGGTGGCCCGTCCGGTGGGTCCCCATTGTCAAGTGGAGGAATAATTATTTTGCGGCGTAATAAGGCGCACTTCCTTGCGGCTGCCGTGGACCATTGTCGGCCTCTCCACGTCTGATCCACGTCGATGGAAGTCGTTCCTTGACCACGTTGACCACGCCCGGCGCCGAGAGCACCACAGCGATGGACGACGGCGAGGCCTAGGAAGGGAGACGGCGGGCCGGGAAAAAGCGGTAGTGGATGCACTGCAGCGGAGAAGAATACGAGGTTCCTTTGGTTCGGCTGCGATGCGTCGCCGCTTGAGAATAACGGGGGGTGTGGGTCGATGGGTGATTGGAGGATGGCTTGGCCAGCGGTGGGAGTAGTAAGGCGGTGAGCCTCGCGGCAACCTGACCGTCCACGGGAGGCGGGAGCGGTGGCACGACCGGCGCTGCTTTGGCGGCTGGAGCAAGAAGACCGAGAGGTTGAAGAAGCACGGCGGCCGTTGGATGGACATCGTCGATCCTTGCAGCCCTTTTAAGCCTAATGCATCCCTCCTAGGAAAGATTTGCAGCCCGTGGGGCGAGAGAATAACAACTTGACCTTGCAGGTATTCCTAAAAAAAGTATAGCCGGGCTAGCCATTTTAAACTTGAAAAAATTAATATCTGTCTTTGGATATCGGCTGGGCTAGGCAGACCTTGCCGCCAGATTAATACTGCAGCGATGTTTTCGTTGTTGTTCATAGGAGAAAAATTAATATCTGGGGTAAACATCGAAAAACTTCTGCGGTGCTCACACTTCAAAAACACAAATCTTGCTCGAGCTGCTTGGTCCCGGTATCGGCCGCTTCTTGTGCAATTCTCTCGTTTATTGACTACTCCTCCTTTCCGGTTTATAATGCTCAATTCAAAATCTCACCAATCAAGGTAGATGGCGAGTGGTGGAATATTTTTCTAGTTTTGCAAAAGCACCTAATTAATGCTCTTGTTATCCTCAAAAAATTATGTTTATCAATGCATTAATTGCAATGCATGCATGCATAAAGTACATGCATTGGTCAATTTTCTCTTAATACTTGCATGCAATGATTTAATGCACCTTGGAATCTGAACATGTGATGGAAAACAACCAAATTGAGCCTTATAAAATGGAAAAACTAAAATTTTGAGATAAGCCCTATAAACCGGAAAGGAGGGAGTACATAGGTAGACAATGGTGTGGGACCGTGATGTCGAGAAACCGGGAGGAAGCAAAAAAATTATAGTTATATATATATATATATATATATATATATATATATATATATATATATATATATATATATATAAATAAAATAAGGAGGCACTTGCGTGCGTGAGGCTATGGAACTGGTGGGTCCCCATTGTCATCCTATCCAAGTAAAGTGATCTCCTCGCTTGCATCTTTCCGCCTTGGCTTGATCGCCGGCCGCCCGCTTCCCGGTGCAGGCGATTGCTCCGCCTTCAAGCGACACAAGTGCCGTCCGTCCGTCCATCTGCCGCACACATTAATGATCTGCGGTTGCCGAGGCGGCTACTCGGCGTCACGTCGTCCCTCCGCCCGCCCACCATTGCTATATAAAGCTATTGCGCCGGCCATAGCGCGATCATTCACATCCGTTGCCTTTCTCCTGTCCACACCACTACTGCCCACCATGGCTTCCTCGCGCTCAGCGCTCTTGCCAGGCGGACGGACGGACCACAAGGAGATAGCAGCCATTGCTGCCAACCGGTGGCCGGCGGCGAGCGGAGGGCGACGACGTCCCAATGGAGAACATGGTAGTCGGCGATCCGGCGCCAACCCCTCCTCCGCGCCATCCTCGCGGTGCATTGCACCATGACCATCGGCGAGGCCCGTGCCCAATATATGGAAGGTGAGGCGGATCGTGAGGAGCGATTCCGGAGGCGCGGTAGCGCCGCCTACAACCACCATCTCCTCCAGGAGCACCTGCAGGCGGAGGAGCAGATCGCCATGGAGCGGGCGGAGCAGGAGGCGCTGCTCGACTCGTACCGCTTCGCCCGCAAGGGCCGCCTCGAGCGCTGGCGGTACCGCATGCGGGTGGCGGAGGCTGCGACCGCCTACAAAGAGGCTAGCAAAGAGGCGATGAAGCGGGCGGCGCTGTTTGGCGAACCGAGGGCGAGGCGAGGACAATGCCGGCTCCGACAAGTCCCGCTCCATTGGCGTCGGCAGCGCCACTGCTCCGCCGATGCCTTGGCGCCAACAACGAAGCGAGGACACCGCCCGGCTCCACCGAGGCCCCACCCGCCAACAACGAGGCAGAGGACATCGCCGGCTCAGCCGAGGCCCCACCGTTCCGGCAACATGGGGAGATTTCCACCGCTCGCCGAGCGCCGCCCACCGCAGCGAGGCGAGGCATCGCCCGGCTCCGCGAGCCCGCCCGCTGCCAACAAGGCGCGCCACACGAAAACGAGGAAGAGTAGAACACGGTGAGTCGCCGCCGCTGGTCCAAGTAAGGCCACCGCTGCTACCCTCGGTTGAAGCCAAGCTAAGCGGGTTGACCATTGACGGCGGTTAGCTTCTTGGCGGCGGCGTGGAGTCGAAGAGCTGCGGTTGGAGAAAACGCTGCTACTTAACTGCGGTGCGATTGGTGATCGACACGTGGGCCCAACAGGCCACATGTCGATTCGCAATCGCACTGCGATTAAATCACTGAAGCTTCTATTCGGCTCGGCGGGACACGGTGGGTAACCGGTTAATTAATTATACCTCCAGTAGCACCTTTTTAGTTTTTTTGAAAAGGAGGATGACCCCGGCCTCTACATGTGGGAGATGCATGCGCCACAAACACCCCTTTTAGTTGAAGAATGTATGAAATGTAATGAAATCCGGCATGTTTATATGAAATCCGACCGTGTATGAATGAATTTATTTCGATTAGTTCAATTCTGTATCACGGCATTGGATGAACATGCAAAACAATACGTACTAGCATTATTCGGGGTGATCACCACGTTTGCAGCGATTTCACATGTACTCCTCCGGTCCTTTCTAGTGCGCATACAAGTTTTATCTGCGGTCAAAGTATCTCTACTTTGACCAATCTTATACAAAAAGTATGCACTTTCACAATGTGTGAAGTAAAAGGAGCAGAAGGAGTACAAAGAGTTTGAGCAGCTTTTAGCGTTTCAGTACATTGCAATCAAACACACAGGCCTGGCAATTCATAGAGAACATTCAAAACAATCGATAATTATGCATCTCAGCGACTCACATGTCAGAGGCAATATTTACTTCACAACTAAAGAATAAAGAAAAAATTGATCACCGTTGCTAACAGCAAAGGGCGTCCCATTCGAAAATATCAAACGCATATCTTGCTAAAATCAATGAGCAAAATTTGACAAGGTTGTCCCATTCCAAAATATCAAATGCCTACGATTGAGGAATGGGTAGGGTTTGCCATCAGTTTGGACATTGACATGGCAACTCGTGCTAAATAAACCAACTGTTCTTTTTGTGCAGTTCCACCAAAATGAACCAAATTCGCGCGTAGCTTGTATGATTTTGCCCTTATATGTTGCAACGCCTTGAACTTATGGGCACCTCCTTTCTTGTGGTGGAAATGAATGATTCGATGTATTCATGAACATTTTGTGCAGTTCCGTTGAAATCAAGCTGAGCACCCTGTTTGCACAAATACAAAAAGTGATTAGTATAAAGCAAACTGTACTATGAATTGACAGTTTCAACGAGGCACATACATGGTCCATGTAGAGCACACTTTTAGAAAAATGGAACTCACGGAAAGAATCCTAGAACAACATTGTACTCGCGCATCACAACAAAAAATGGAGATTTGTCGGTCCTTACGAGCTGAAGTTAGTTTGGTCTTGTGGGGAGTAATGTAACCATCCTTCAACTGCTCCTTCGATGAGAAGATAGGCGGTGCTTCTTCATCTGGCATAATCGGAACTAGTCACTTCACGTACTCCATATTCTTCTTCAGAGGAAGATGATCCTGTTGTGCAAAGACAAGAGGACTACTAAATGCTAGCATCCATGTTTGCTCGAAAAAAAGGAAAGGAAATATTTAAAACAACACAGATGAAGCACTTCTCAAGGACAATACCACTTTTCATGACAATTATCTAAGCAGTAGCACAACACCAATAGAGATGACAAAGCTCAATCATATGGATGAAATCGGTGGGTGAGTACCAACCTTTGTCGGGAGGCTGATTGTGTAGAGCATACTGAGATGAAGCACTTCTCGGAACCATCTGTTGCTATCTACGGGGTGGCCATGCTTACTATATACTCCTCGATTAGTTTAATGTTTCCAACATCTTCTTGTGCAGTTCCACTAAAATATATGGTATCTTCAAAGAAGATCCTGTTTGCACAAGTAGAGATAATTACGTATGGCATCAAATCGGTGGCAAAACAATTGCTCGTTCCAGCCATAGCAATAAATTAAGATGCAAAACTATATCATTACTTGTGTCATCACAGTTCGATTGCTTCATTACACACGGGAGTTGATTTTGTTTTCTTCCGCTTGTTCTTCCCCTTCATCACTTGGTTCAATAACGAGACAAGCTTCGCCTTCAATGTAAGATTTGGCATGTCAATTAGGGAGCACAAGTATAGTACTAAACTTAATTTTCGATGAAAGTGGCAAAATACAGGCCGCAGTTGTGAAATATCCTTATCTTACCTCAATGGGATATTACGGTGCACATCTGATTGGAAGTCTTGTCTCCATTTGTGCAGTTCACTAAAATCAAGCAACATTATCGTACAAGTAGCACAACATATGAAAGCACATTGCAGAATCATGTGAAAGAAGGCTAATCTTGACCTCTCATGATGCGAATTCAAACAACTCACAAGAAGAAGATCTGAACCAAATTAGCCTTAACGGATAGGAAGTAAGATCTCCTCTTGTGCAGTTCCACTAAGATCAAGCAATCAAACAACGTTGTCGGTGTGACATTTTGGTTGAACTGCACAAAACACTCTTAAAACAAAAGTGTTTTGTGCAAAGTGCAACAAAAGTCACAATGGCAACAGGTGAAGTAGATAACCTTGTTTACACAGAGGTGCAAAGGAAACAATTAGTGGTCAATAACGGTGGATGACACGAAGCCAACAAAAGAAGCATCTACCTTATCTAAATGGGAAAGAAAGCAAGACAGTAGCATTTCTCAAGCGGTGGCATTGATTAATATTAACATAGAGATTATATTAACAATAAAATTCGTTAAACATGTAATTTGCTTTTAAGCGTGGCATTGCATCAATTTTCAGTGGCATTATTAGAGGTGTTTGTTTACGAGGACATTTTGGTGTAGGGACTAAAAAACTCCGTGTCAGTCACATCTAAACCAAGCAGGAGGGACTTTTAGGGACTAAAAGTGGGCATTTGGGACTAAAGAAAGAAGACCCGAGGAGTCTTTTGGGACTTTTCAACAGTTGCCCTGCCACGCATCGCACCTTGTTTCTATTAGTTCATTACTAGGGGTAACATGGTCTTTTATCATGTCATTTAATAACCTCTAGTCCATGTTTAGTCCACGGAACCAAGCAGGTAGGGACTAGGGAGTTTTAACCAAGCAGGGCCTTAGATTAACAACAGCTAATGAGTTGCAGGGACGGTGGATGCACCAGCACCATGTGCATCTACCGATGTCTTGTGGTCATGCCGATCTGTTGCAACAAAGAACAAACAACCAAGGAGCATATTTGTGTTGGTCCCAGTTTTGTTATCTTTAGACACCTTTCCCTATGTGGCGCGACAAATCTAGTCTGCTCAAACTCTCTGCCTTGTCCTTCCTTTCCTTTTGAACTAGTACTTTCGCCCTTCCTTTCCTCTTTGAACCACGTCCTAGATTTATGCGATACAACTTTCCCCACTACTTTCCCCCATTCCTTTCCTCTTTGAACCACGTCCTAGATTCATGCTATACAACTTTCCCCCTTCATTTCCTCTTTGAACCACGTCCTAGATTCATGCTATATACAACTTTTCCACTACTTTCCCCACTCCTTTCCTCTTTGAACCACGTCCTAGATTCATGGTATACATGCAGCTAGAGCAATGCATGTGGAGTAAGTAAAATATACCTTAAGGTTCTTGGAGCGTGGTTCGGTGGGCGACGGTACAACGGCGAAGAAGAAGGGTCGGAGGCCCTCCAGCGCCCTTGTTGGGTGGAAAGTGAACAGCAGCCTTGTAGTGGATTCCCTCCCTCGCCGGCGGCGACAGCGTTAAGCCTCCTTCCCTTCTGGCAGGACGGATCCTGCCGGCTCTTTGAGCAGCAGTGAGGGGAGAGAGAGGCCAACGAAGTCTTGTTTAGATCTGGAGAGGGAGAGAGTGTGAAGAGCAACTTCAAGCGCGAGGATCCAGCTCAGCGGAGAGAGGCGAGAGAGTGTGAAGAGAGCAACTACTAGCCGAGGCTCCAGCGTGTATATATATCTTGGAGAGAGAGTGTGAAGCGTGCAAACCCTAGAAAACATTTTGACCGGTCAAAGAATCCTCCTGGCAAAAATTATGCTCAAGTGTAGTTATCGAACCCGAGACCTCAAGTTTGATGGCGAACAGGCTAACCAGCTACACAACCCTCCGTTATGTTCAACGAGAGGAAAATAACCTTTATACATTCCTGCATTAGTGTGACAGGCATGCCGTGTTTTTTTGTGTGTGTGGGAGTCATTAGGATTTCAATCATAATCGTGTCATGTGGCTTTGGTGGTAAGACTATCCACGGTGGTGCAGAAATAATGCAGCCTTAGTCACCTTACCTCTCTCCACGTAGTACGTTGGGTCCCACCGGTCGGAGGGTGAAACAAACAAATTAATAAGAAAAATTAAAAGCGCCAGTGTGTATCTTACTACCTCACACATCTCGCTCTTGCCGGGAACACTGTCCAATTGATCCCTCTGTTCGCTCACGTACTATTTTAAGTGAATCCTTATTATAACATGCACACAAATTTTGGGCACTTGTATTCGACTTAAGTCAGTGTGCCACCGTATCTCGTATACTTACTACTCCCTCCGTCTAGGTGTAATAAGTCACGTTAGAAGGTGCAATGGGACCAAGGTGCGTGCGTGTGCGTGTGTGTGTTTAACAGCATGTGTGTGTTAGAGAGTGCGACAGATCGACCTACTCCTACAGAGATATGGTGTGTAGTGTACGATTTTAGCCGCGAGAGTCGGTGCATCCTCTCATTTCCGGGCGTGTCCGGTACGGACATTCGGGCAGCTGCCACACCCGCTCCTGACCAGCATGGCCCACCCAAAGCCCCTCCACCGCCCAGGCTTCCCGCTGAAAGCGGTCGGCGCCGCTCCAAAGAATCGGTGCCGCATTCATGCGGGCAGAGCGGACGCGACCTCTCTTGGCGCAAGAGTGATGGTTGCTTCGTCCGTCAACTTCTTCGCTGGGTCTATGTGATTTGACGGCTCATTGGTCTTTATTCTTGAGGTGGTAGGACTCTTTGGATGTCCCACGCTTTCGGCGAAAGGAGGTAGTAGATTACAATTTTCTCCATTCTTACAGCGGAGGAGTGCAAGAGCAGTGAAAACACGCAGGCTCAGTGATTACATGGCCCACCTCACACTATCACCGTGCGACACCTAACTCTTTACATAGTACTCCCTCCGTTCCTAAATATTACTAGATGAGTCCCCGCTCGTTGCCGCGGAACAGCGGTATATCTCTCTGTGATCGATTTCATAGAACTAAAAAAAAATCTATAACCGCATGACAAATGTGGTAGCCAAACTAAATAAACTCCCATCATCATTTAGATCATCCCACATAAGGAAAAAGATCAGCCAACTCCTCTTGCATAATGGGATTATATTTTTCTTTTGACATGTTAATGGGACTTAAAGCTCACTTACATGCATGCTACGGTGCATGCTTGCATGCGAACATGTTGATGTGATTTAAAACCCACTCACATGCATGTGCCACGGTATTTCTGCATGCTTGCATGTGGCTTAGTCTTGAGCCTCTCAACGTCTAGATCGGACGGCTATTATGACTGATTTACTTCATCTAACAGCTACGTCAATTTTGATGATGTGGCTCAAGGAGAGGATAGAGAATTCCTAGTAGTGGGGCTAGCTATTACTAGTAGATAAGTCTTTGTAGAGATTCCACTAGGTGAACTACATACGGAACAAAATGAATGAATCTACACTTAAAATGCATCTATATACATCCGCATGTGGTTAATGGTGAAATCTCTACAAAGACTTATATTTAGGAACGGAGGAAGTACTAGTATAGTACTAGTGCGTCTTGTAATTTATCAGTGAGATAAATTTGTACAATGCTATGAAGCTTCCAGCTCTGTTACATGTATCTTGCGTCCAAGGTTGCCCGTTGCAACATTTCATCAAATACAAAGGAGACTAACATGCATGCTATTGCATCTCAATGATTGACAGATCATAGCAAATATGTACTCCTCCGTTCCAAAATAAGTGTCTCAACTTTGTGCAAACTTTAGTACAAAGTTGTACTACTACTAAAGTTGACACTTATTTTGGAGCAGAGGCAGCTAAAGAAAAACGATCCATGCAGTCCCTAGCCCTTGAACCGTGAACCACGACCAGGCTTCAATTTCTTTGGCAACGTTCGAGCTTCCTAATAAATGAAGTTTGCAACCTTTTGACCATCGGATCATTTTGTGCAGTTTCACCAAAATCGAGATGAGCATCCTGTGGCAAAGAAATTGAAGAAGCGTGATTAGAATAAGATTACTAGGACTAGTTGATGAGACATAAACTCATCACAAATACGAAGACGTAGAAGCCAGAGAGGTATCGGTATGTGCGGGGCAAAGAAGTAGAGAAATATCCACAGGGAGTGATGTGGGCAGTTGGAGCGATGGTGCAAGCCGGCTGTAAAGGGAGTTGTACACGAGGGACGTAGCTCAACCTTGAGGAGGCGGCGGAGGCGGCAATCGCCCATGTCGCGTCGCAGCGGTGAGCAAGGGCGAAGGCAACCTCACCGGCTTTGTGAGAGAGAACGGCGGGGACCCCTGATCGGGACGTGCCGACGGTGGGTTTTCGCCGTCGGCGGACACCGCATCTACACTAAGCATCCACCCCTTCCCCAAGCGGACGTGATCCGCCGGGATGTTAGAGATGTGGCCACGATCGTTTTGTGCGAGAGAGTGTGAAGAGACAACCCCACAAGCAACCGTGTAGGCTGGCCCGTCGACTATGTATATAGTGGAGCGGTTTCCTTTTCTCTCCATATGAACCTATCATATTGCGTGCGTGCCTTGAAGAAAAAAAATTATTTATAAATGACGCGGCACCTACTACTCATTCTCCTATAACCTGCGCTTGGCATCTCCAAAATATTAACCTTGCGATTGGCTCTTAGCCTCTTGGAAGTCGAGCAATAATGGTAGTCAGTATATATCGTTACGGCTATATGAGACCGAATGAATTGCTGCACGTCCACCACGTGGGCGAGGGTCGAGGCGAGGAGAGTGCTACTACATATGGAGCAAAATGAGTGAATGTACACTCTAAAATACGTCTATATACATCGGTGTTTGGAGTATGTACTAGTAGTTCATATTGAAATCTACTAAGGACATATATATTCCAAACAATATGATATAATCTCTATAACCAAGGTAGTAGGGACGAGGAGTAAGCGGAGGGGTAGTAAATTTTTCTCCTCGTCCTGCGAGCCACAGCAGCGCATGGGCGAGGGAGGAGCAAGCTTCACCTCATCCTGCGAGCCACCGCGCCTGTGGGGGGAGAGGCATACTAAGCAAGCTTCTCCTTGTTCTCATGAGTTGACGGGACACATCAAAAGTACTCCAGTGTATAGAGCCTTGCCTCTAAGGTAGGCCCCACATGGTTTGCCTCTTTTTTTAATTTAACATAACGCGTCAAGTCGCAATTTGTTTGTTCACCCGTGGTAGACGATCCTCCCTCCACCAAGTGGACAACCAGATTACGTGCCAAATTACCACGTGGGCTGCCTTTTTCAGACTGAAATGAGCTCCACCGTGTACCCAGCGGGTGTGGTTGGGAAAGAGGCGGGAGTACGTGCGCCGTGCATGCACCTCTTCTCTTCGTGCACGTCCCCCACCTACGTGGGTGTGTGTGAGAGATACAAACCGCGTTCGTGAGTGTTTTTGTTTTGTGGTGGGGGTGGGGGTGGGGTGGGGTTGATTTCGTGAATTATTTGTGGGAATATGTGTCGATGACATCTCAAACAAAATTTTGCATGCAATGTGTGTGAAATGGAGGCCTATCCATATCATACATAGAGGTCGGGCAATCCACGAGAAGAGAGGAGGGTCATAGCTATCGATAGAGTCGAAGAGAGGATCAAGTGGGTGGGTGCGAGATCGATGAAGAGAGCCATCAAATTGTGTGTGTGTGTGCAAGTCAAAGATATAGGGCGGTGGCCCACGGAACGTTAGAGGGCACATGTCAAGTTTGTGTGTGGCGGGGAGACATGACTAGGCGCTTGATGTATCGGTGTGTGTGTGTGGGGGGGGGGGGGGGGGAGGGGTGGGGGAGGTAGCAGAGGCCTAACTATAGAGGTAGAACGACTCGTATATGTGTTGAGAAGGAGAGACCCAGCTATGTCTTGAGGGAGATCGGTCGACATCCATACATAAGCGAAGGACGGGAAATATGATGGGAGAGAGAGAGAGAGAGGGAGGGAGAGTAGTAGTCTTTGGATGGGTGATGGAGTTGCTTCTCGAAGATGTTGGGAGAGGCCTACTAGACAAAGCGAGGTGGAACTGCAATGTTATCAATAAGAGTGGGGATGTGTTTACGTGTGTGCTTGTGCGTGATAGATCTGTGGGACGCATCCATGGATGATGAAGGGAACCATGTGTTTGGTAAGCAAACCTAACTAGATCGGTAGATCAATTGTTGTTTCTCGGAGGAAGGGAGACACAACTAATGAGGTAGATCGATCGATGTGTGGGTAAAAACAAGTTATAAGGACCTAGCTGGCTATATGTATAGCGAGAGATCGGTCGGTGTCGTCCATTTGTTAGAGGCAAATAAGGCCCATCGAGGCGGATAGCAGAGAGAATGGAGCTAGGAGGTGGTGCGAGAGGCCCAACTACTAGCTAGATAGGGGAGGAGTGTGCGGTTGTGAGATCGATTAAAGAGGGGTGAGAGTTTACACGTGTGTCGACCATATGAGAGACACGAGGCAAGGACACATAAAGGAGGAGATTGAAGGTGTGTGTGTATCTGTAGGCAGGCATCATTGGAGAGGTTTATCGATCGGTGTGTGTTGGAAAGGAGTTGTGGAGACTCTGGGAGAACGACCTAAAGGAAAAAATGAATGTGCCGGTGGATAGAATGCGAGGGAGGGGAGGGCGAGGAGGCGTGTGCATGCACGAGAGAAAGTTAGTGGTAGCTACAAAGGTTAGAGGATTGTGTGGGTGTAAGAGACTAACAAAGATCATAATTTGATATGAAAGCGGATTCATATATTTGAATAGGAGATCATAGTGTTTTAAACATTGCATGCATGAATATAGCGGTGATACACGTGTTGTGCACATGTTATACCATAATGTGATAATGCATGGCGTTTGCAACTCACAGCTAAATGCCGAACAATCTAAACCATACTATACATCAAACAATCTCACATTTTATTTGAATTTGTGATAATGTGCGGCGTTTGCAGCTTACAACTAAATATCGAGCAATCTAAACAATACTATATATCGAACATTCTCACATTTTATTTGAATTTGTGGTAATGTGTGGTGTTTGCAACTCACATCTAAATACTTGTAGGCGTGAGGGGGGGCACCATACATAATGTGATAAACACATTATACATATGAGACATGGTTTAGATTATGAAGATCTAGCTAGAGCTAGAAATGTAATGTGATTTGAAATCAAAATAAAGTGGATTCAAAAATCTAGTTCGAGTTCATATAGTACACATAGTTCATATGTAACTCGAGACTAATCATGTGGTGTCTGTGAAGATAATACACAAACGATGGTTTAACTTGACAATAATGATGATTGTAGATCTTATTAAAACAGAAAAACGAATTCAAATGCTTTGACTTCACAACAATCATTCTGTAGATCTTATTCAAATTTAGTTCATATTGAAGCGGTAGTATATCGTTTGGAATGCACTAAAACGTTCATTTGAGTAGTAGGTTGCATGCATTATACACGTGGCGAAATATTTTAATTGAACATAACATGAATTCAAAGTTTTGAATGACATTTGTAGTCGCATTGATTTGGTACAGATTACGTTAGGCTTGTAGGAAATTTCAACCAGCGCCTTGTTAGCCCGAAATATTTAAGATATATCTTTGTCTCGTTGTGCTCCACAACTCCTCCATCTCAACCCGCGCCTTGCTATTCGAAATTACAACGCGGCGAAAACTCCCACCTCTGTGAAATCCCGACACGCGAAATGCCGTGGTACCCTGAACCGAAGAACCGCCTCAAATCGGTGGTGGGGGTACTTTCGTAACTTACCCACATTTCGGACAAGCGCGTCTCTAAGCCATGGTTCCCCACTGCCATCCCATCCGCCCACCCATTCGTACACCGAGGCCGCGAAAACCGTGATGAAACCCCACACCTGCTCCGTCCGCCACCCACCGGAGCTTCTTCCCGACGACGTCGTCCACAGCAACACCTCGACGTCCCTCATCCACCGTAGCGGATGAGGATCCGTCATCGATCTCATCGTCCCGCCGGTTCAGCCACCCCGTCCTCCACCTCCAAGGAGCTGCCCCGATGTTCCCCTCGTCTTTCGCGCCACCTCCATTCCCACACCGCCGTCTTCACCTGCACCACCGGAAGAGCATCATCATCACCGTTTCCTCGGATGAAGCTGCGGCCTAATCGGCGCCACCAAAGAGGTTGTACACTAATCGCCGCATTTTCTTCTTGATTCGATCTCACGGTGCTGCCGGCGCACGGTCCCGAGCCGACACGGCGCGGCTCCATCCACGGCGGCGTCGCCGTAGCGGATGAGGATCCGTCATCGATCTCATCGTCCCGCCGGTTCAGCCACCCCGTCCTCCACCTCCAAGGAGCTGCCCTGATGTTCCCCTCGTCTTTCACGCCACCTCCATCCCCACACCGCCGTCTTCACCTGCACCACCGGAAGAGCATCATCATCACCGTTTCCTCGGATGAAGCTGCGGCCTAATCGGCGCCACCAAAGAGGTTGTACACTAATCGCCGCATTTTCTTCTTGATTCGATCTCACGGTGCTTGCGATAAAGCACGGTCCCGAGCCGACACGGCGCGGCTCCATCCACGGCGGCGTCACCGGCCACTTCCTCCACGGCGCCGCTCCCTCGGCGGCGACGCCCACATCAGTAGGAGCTGCTGTGCTTGCCATGCTGCTCCGATTTGGCTACACTTCAGTCGACTGAATCGACTTTTGGGTCAGTCGATTTCCAAGGGGTGGGCTCGCCGTGGTGAAGGAAGAACCAGCCGCAGCGGGGAGGGGGGCTCGCTTGAGAGGTACCCCACTATCTATCTTAGGGTTCAGGATGGGGGCGGTGGTCGTCGGCGGTGGCGGGCGTTGGCGGGCGGTGGCGTGGGATCGCCGGAGAAAAAGCTTCGCACAGGGGGCCTAGAGGGATGGCAGGCGGGCGGGCGGACCGGTGGTGGGGAGTGTTTTCCAGGCGGATGGCGCACGCTTGGCCGTGGGGGGCGGGGGCTGTTTGTCTGGTGGTGGTGGTGGCTGGCGGCTCGGGGTGGAGGTTGAAGATGAACCGCAGCCCTTGATTTCGTATCCAACGGCTGCAAAATCGGTGAACAGAGATGAAAAAAAGGTCCGATCGACGAAGTGTAGCCTCACCTTGCTAGTGCGTTCAGTTTCGACAACAAAATTCAGTTTGGACAGCAAAATTCAGTTTGGATAGTTAGGTTTAGTTTCGACAGTTAAGTTCAGTTTCGACAGTTAAGTTCAGAGATGAGCGGCTGATGTATTACATCTAGCACTTTGTGGTTATGTATTTTACGTCATGTATTGGAGATTCTATTAGAATTCCACTCAGAGTTAACGTTGTTCGTTGTCTCTCTTGTCCCGCTTCACCTTTCATGAAGCACAACTCAGAGAGCTAGCTAATAGCATTATAACCCTACATTTTCTTGTGGTTTGACTTAATCTCTCCATGCTTCTTTGCATCCTGTGATCTTCCAATTGTTGTGAATCAAACACCAGTTGGCAGAAATCCTGTGTTTTTAAATTCTCTGTTTTGCACGTGCATTCCTATCCTATTCTGTCTATTTCCTATCCTGCATTGTTGGAATCCTCCAATTCAAACGAGCCCTTACAGAATTACTTCTCTTACAGATAGTTGTCAAACAAAACCTTGCGTGGTTTGTCCCGGTCCTGCTGCATCGTCGTCCACCCCAGCTCAGCTGCTCCAACGATAGAAGGGTCCAGCAGAGTAGGGATCCGGCCTCCAGACTGTCTTTCGCCGCCTCAGATCTTCTTCCCCGCCACTAGCAGCCATGAATACTGCATTACCATCATCAACCGAGTAGATGACCTCGAGGACTACACGGGTCCGCAAGAGAGGTCGCACTCTTTCGTGTCCGCCACGTTATGCATCGCTAATATTACATGCTACTTTATCGTCCTGTTCACCGATTAGACTCGAGTCACTCCAAACTAATGGTCAAACTTGAGTTTTTAAATGGTTGTGGGGTACATATCGGGGCCGCTATCAATAGTATCTATCTACTATCTGGTTAATCTCCGGTGTCTACTATGAGTTTCATGTTGGGTGGGAAACAAACAAGTAAAAGCCATTATTTGTATTTATTAGCTGAAGCCATTATCTGCTGCTATTATTGGTTTTGGGTCTATCCACGAGTTGCTACCATCACTCTGGATTTCTGCATGCACTCCTTACATAATCTCACTATGTTTTATTCCTATGCATGATGCTTATTGTAAACAATGGAACTGAACATGTAGAGCAAAAGAGACGAGCCTTGCGTGGCAATATAATTTCATGCGACGTCGCTCCATGGTAGGCGCAAAGGCAGCCCCCTTCACGCATTTGGATTGTAATCGAGAGGAAGATATTTTTCCGAGGGGATTCGGAAGGAGAAGATAACTCCTATTTACCCCCGAGGTCTTCGCTCTAACTTGGCATCTTGATGTTGGTTATATCATGCATATGGTGTCTTGCATTGCTTACTTTATACATCAAATATGTCATCTGCTTAGTTTAGACATCCTTTGTGCGAATGCCATCTGTTTAGTTTATTCATCGTTTATGTGAATTATGCAACGCCACCTTGTTTAGCCAGGCATCATATATGTGAATTTTGCAATGCCATCCTGCTTAGCAGTCATCTTATATGTAAATTATATCAGGCCATCTTTTTTTCGTTACATATTACATTCGTCAACAATGTTAGTACATTCAAGCGTCTTCGTGTGCATCAGCCATTTGACACGGTGATGGCAAATTTTGGAGTGAAAACAAGGTCTTCGAGCAGACTATGCTATCGGACGGAGCGCATATCTCGCTGGTTACTGGATAGCTCCTCGAGAGGAGGATTCGAGAGACAGATGACCAGTCCTATTCCCCGAGGTGTATGCTCTAACTTGGCAGGGTTATGTTGCTCATATCGTGCGTATGGTGTCTCGCATTGCTATGCCATTTGATTAGTTTAGACATGCTTTGTGTGAATGCCACTGCTCGGTGTCTAATTACCATATATGTGAATTATGCATTGCCATCTTGTTGCAAGACATTATATATGTGAATTATACAATGCTATCTTGTTGCAAAGGCATTATATATGTGAATTATGCAATGCCATGCTGTTTAGCCAATCATCATGTATGTGAATTATATCATGCTATCATTTTTTGTATTACGTGTTCCATTTGTCGACAACGTTTGTATATTCAACTACTCTTCCTGTGCATCAGCCATTTGAAGCGGTGATGGAAGTATCTGGAGTGAAAACAAGGTATTGAGAGCAGACAATGCTACTGCTCAAGCAGACATCTTGTTGGCTCTAGAGAGCTCCTCGGAGGAGGATTCGAGACCGATGACCAGTCCTATTTCCCCCGAGGTCTATGCTCAAACTTGGCAGGTTATATTACCCATGTCATGCATGTTGTCTTGCATTGCTTAGTTTTTACATCATATATAGATTGCCATCTGCTTACTTGCTTACTATATAAATCATATATTTGAATTATATCATGCCATCATGTTTACATAGTACATACACATCATCTATCTGAATTATGGCATGGCAACCCATTTAATAAAGACATCATATGGTTATATCATCTCATCCTGTTTAGTGTTTATAGTCATCATATTTAGAATTATGGCATTCTATCCATGAATGTATGTGAATTATGGCATGCCAACCTATTTAATAAACACATTATATAGTTATGTCATGTCATCCTATTTACATAGTCTCATATTTTGAACTATGTCTTTCCATCTTTTTTAGTTAGCCATCATAATGTGAAATTGTGTCATGCTATCCTGTTTAGTTAGCCATCATATATGTGAAATTGTGTCATGCTATCCTGTTTGGTTAGACAACATAAATATGAATTATTTCATGCCCTCTTTTATTCCCCACTATCCATTACACCTATCTATCATACAATGTCTATACTTTCAATTACTTTTCTTGTTTATCAGCCATTTGAATTGGAGAGCGTGATGGCAATATCTAAGGGAGTAACAACACGGTCTTCAGAAAAGATAGTGCTACCAGTTGATGAAGATAGAACCACGATTGTACTTGCCCAAGGACCAGATCCACCACACATAACCCAAACTCTCACAAATTGTACCCCTACCCAGTTGGACAGAGAACCAGCTACACCCCTTTTAACCCCAACCCCGGCAGATAGTAACCCAGTTCCAGTTGACACATCACCGTCTCCACCACAGAGCACCCAAACACGAGCGGTTAGTAAGGAAACTGCAGTGCCCAAAGCACGAGGACCACCACTCTGAATCCCAACTCAACGCTTAAAGGAGAAGATTTGTTCGTGTCAGTTCGTAGCTATGGTTCATACTCCTTTGCTCTTGCATTCTGTATTTACTCATACCAACTATTTTCAAATTTGAAGGATGGAATTGAAACTCCAATGGCGCAGCAGGTATGTTTTAAACCTGTTTCTTTAACTGGTTTGCTGTTGTAACCTGCTCTATGTTGATTTCAGTTTCAATTGAATAAAAAATTATGTTCTCATGTCATGCACATTACAAGTGTTGTTAATGCTCTATAGTTACCCACACTTATATTCTGTCTATTCTGCTTTGTCTTGAACAAATATTATTTGAACTGTGTCTCTATCTTGATTTGGCAACAAAAACTAGAATGATATAGACCATAAAGTGACCATGGTACATAGATATATGTTTGTTTCATGTTGTTATCATGTCCACTTTACTACCGAACTCATTTACCAAAATGAGTTTCATATACAACATGGTAAACATGTGATGTGTACGCTTGTTTCTCTTTTAGAATGCGGACAAAATATTGGAGAAAAGATACAGCGTTATCCAATGGTAAAGGAAGTAATGCAGATAAGGTTCAAGATAGTGAGACATCCTGTTGGTCTCCTAGAAAGCTGATAAAACTATCTTGACGACGGTGAGGGAACCCAAAAGTCCTGTCTTGATGTAGTGTTCGATTCATCGCCTCTGCTGGCACAAGCTCTTGAACTCATTGCTGAATCAGTTCATCTTCTTGAGTCTCAACTTCAAGTTGAAAGACATCGATCGGATGTCTTTGCGACAGAAGTCAAGGACCGAGGAAGTCCTGCAGAATTCAGATGCATATTTTACGGTGCAATAGCAAGCTTTGGAGGATTTAAGCGCCAAACAAGAGAAAGTTAATAAGCTTGCTAAGCATCTTGCCGACATTATGGGTACCAGGATATTGTTTCTTGAGATCTTTCAAGTGGTTTCATTCTGGATTTGTTTTGTCATGGCGTTTATTTGCGCTGGTCGCCAACTTTGACAACCGGTGTATATGATATGCTGCTTTGTTCCCTATATTTGCATTGGTGGCGAACTTTGATGCCCAGTGGATGTAATATGTGTAACAACCGTGATAGCCTAGCATAAGTTGCTTGCTTATTTATTTCCTTGTTGTCTTGTTTATTTGTTTGCTTGTAGTCGGTGCAGTTCTTTTTAAAACTAGGCCACAATAACCATGGGCTAATATTTTTGTAGTGACTTTGGGCCTCCTACGTCAGAAAGCGATGGGCCTTCTACGGGCCGAGAAAACAGAGGGCCTTTACGGGCCGTAGAAACAATGGGCCTTCTACGGGCCGTAGAAACAATGGGCCTTCTACGGGCCATAGAAACAATGGGCCTTCTACGGGCCGTATCATCAATGGGCCTTACACGGGCCATATGACCATAACGGGCCATCATTAATAGGCCGTATTTGATGACGCTATGAAAACGGCCCAACGTATTAACGGACCACAAACGGGCCGATGTAACCACGGGCTGAATTTGGCCCACAAGCACAAAATGACAGTAATGGGCCGTAAGTAAATGAATGCCGGAAATGAGCCCAAGAATAAATGGGATCTGAGAAGGCCGAAAGATAACATTTGCTGGAAATGGCCCAACTGAATAACGGGCCCTTAATGGGTATAAAGTGATATACTGTTCATTGCGGATCAATTTCACCATGGGCCGTTAGTGGGTGTAAAGTGATACACTGTTCATTGCGAGCCAGTTTCACCACGGGCCGTTAATAGGCCAAGAGTTACATAGGGCCTCATATGGGCGAAGGCGTCATGGGCCATACATGGGCCGGCGAAAACGGGTGGAATCATATTGGATGGCCCAGATGACGCTCATGGGCCTAATTCGGATAGGGCGAACGGGCCTTGGGTTAGCGGGCTGTAAATGGGCTATATGCGAATAGGCCGTTAACGAAGCTTTCCATGGGCCGACCCGCCACCTTTGACCAAGTCAAGCGGGCGGCCTTTTCACGAGAATGGGCCTCTGTTGGGCGTGCCACTGTCGACGTATCATAGGCGCCTTTCGTCCAATGAGTGGATGACATCTGTCCCAACGGTGAGCCAACACGTGTTTCCTCCAGCCAATGATGATTTTACACGCGGAAAATCCCCATTGGTCAGGGCTGTTAACGGGTTATCGGATCCAAAACCCGACCCGATAGCTTAACGGCGTTCCGTTATGGTGGATGCCACGTGTCGGTCACCCTTGACGAAAGCAATTCTGGATGCACGATTTATCGTCATGGAAGTGGACACTTCCGTGATGATAATTTTGGTAATGTCATCGAACACTTCTATGACATCACAGGTATGACTATCTTGATTCTGTCATAAATTTGCCATGGATGTACATGCATGACAAAAAACGCGACCTACTGTGACAAACACGTATCATCATGGAAGTGTATTTTTTTTGTAGTGATGAGGCCACTATTTGAGGATAAACCTACAAGCACAGTTCAGATTGTCTGTGCTGCCTCTTATGCACTCAAAAGTTTACTCGTACAAGCATTAATTTTAGCAAGAAGTACCTCCGACTGAACACCATTTATCAGTCTGTACCCTAGGTAATTAAAGTTCGTCATGGATAATATTGGATGTGATCTCAATCATTTGGTTGCATAAACATACTGAACATGTGTATATCTGAATCTTTTTGTGAATTATCTCTGAATATTGTCGTGTGATCTATCAATCATTTGGATGCACAGACATGCTGAACTTGTGTATATATGAATCTTTTGAGTTGTTCATTGTGAATGTTGGCTATGAAAATGAACGTGTCCTGTGAACCTGAGTTTGATACGAATGTTTACCTGTTCTGTTGTACTTGTGTGTGAACTTGTTAGTATGTCTACTGTGGGATTTGTGACGTGTGCGTGTTAACGGCACACCTTCTTCCCGAGAAGAATTGCACCTGCTTTGTTAGAGTAGCAACGGCGCATCAGCTCTTCTTAATTTTTTGCTATGTCTTCCCCCCTCCCCCGCTCAACCCCTGTCGTAATGTTTTCGGCCTCAAAACAAGCATAATGGGCTGCGTTGTATTTGGGGCTTGATGAAAAATCCAGTGCTGGTTTCTGTAGGTTGGCCCGCCCAGCAAATGGGCTGCTGGTCCACCACGGACTGTGAGGCTAAAAATACAAGTCGTATGGTGCAGAGGCAAGTAAAAAAACGCCATCGAGAGCCATCCACTGAAGAAAGAAAATCACGTCTGATGTGCTTCTTCAGTTTGGCCACTTGCCCCCTCCTTAATCCAGTTCGCTCGGGGATCTAGCTGGTACTATCATTTTTCTCCAGAGGACGAACAAGTATCAGCTAGGCCTAGGTATGCGTAGCCCACGACATACGAAGACAGTGGTTTCAACTTATTTTTTGAGGTCCATACCGGCCTGTGGGCCTCCCAACATAGGTTTTACTTTTTCTTAAAGATCAGCAGCCCAATGTATTTTCTTAATAAAACACAGATCTCTGTTCTATTTATCTATATATAAGAATAATAATGTTGTGTCCAATTTATGTTTTCCCTTCTAACCACATTATATATATTTATATTATTACTATTATTGTATATTTTATAGAGACTTATATATACATTATAAAAACATCCCATGTGTTATTAACTTATAAAAAGTAAATGTTTAATGTAATTGGCAAGGAAAATCCTGGTTGTTTTTGACTCACGGTAGGAAAATCTTGGTGATTGCGTGCATAAAAGCTTATAAGATTTTAAGGACCAATGTAAAAATAACGCGCTCATTTTTATTTTGAGCAATAACTCGCTAATTTATTGATTTTATATATATATAATGTGTCACAACGATTTATTTTTTGATATTGATTTCTCCTTCTAACCTAACATTATATATAGAACGAGCCCAGCTAATTCGTGTATTTCAAGAAAGTGCAAATGGGCTGGGATTTCTTAGAAAATATTAAATGGGCCATATTGACGCGAAATTATTTGTTCACCCAGCCCAGCAAAATGGACTGTACATTCTAGAAAACACGGGTTAAATATATATACCACATTTTTGCAGGCTGACATGTGGGACAATAGGTCAAAGCCTACGCAGGTCGTTGTCAACTTGGTCAACAAATGATTATGACATCCACAACCATTGGATTTATATCCAACGGCCGACATGCACCTTCAATATCTCGTCTTATTCCTCCAGCGTCTCCGGGACCGCCTAGTCCAGCCTCTGGCGGCTAGCGGCTCTGCTTAGCACGCATCGCTGCGAAGCGCTACCCCACCGCCGGCCAGGCTATCCCTCCACCGGTCCACACCTCCTATTTTTCTCCACCGACTGCAGTCCCACGCCGCAGCAGAACCAGTTATAACCCTTGTACTCCTCTCAATCTGCGACTCCACTGCCGCGTCTTCCCATCTCCGGGTCGTTCCCGTCCGGGGCCTCGCTGTCGTCCACTGCCTCGCTGCGCTCGGCGCGGCGTGGTCAACAAGCGAGAGTCATCGGAAGAGGACTGGAGAGCCTGACGGCTGGGACCCACGAGGTCCATTGTCGCACGCAAGGAAATTTCCTCCTTATTAAGCTGAAAAACAATGTTTCCTCCCCCTGACAGCCGGGACCCACCAGTTGTATCTCGCGCGGAAGGAAGTGACTCCTTGTTATGCAAAAAAAAACTATTCCTCCCGTTGACAGCTGGGACCCGTCAGATTTGGTGGCTAACTTGTGGGCCTACTAAGCGGACGTGTACGCAGGGCTTTGTCAACTTAATCAATAAATGATTCTAGCAGGTGGACCGTTGGATGTTAATCCAAAAGCCGTACTCCTTCTTCAACCTCTGTTCTTGCTCCTGTCTCCCGTGGGCGGCAGTGCTGCCGCGCACCCGAACCAGTCAAGTTTCCCACTCCTCTCCATCCGTGACTCCACTACCGCGTCTTCCCCATCTCCAAGTCGTTCCAGTCTGGGGCCTCGCCGTCGTCCACCATCCTTGGTGCGCTCGGCACGGTGTGGTGAACATGGTCAATAAACGAGAGTCATCGGAAGATGACTGTACATGAGAGGCTGACAGTGGGGACGCACCATGCCCATGGATGCATACATGCAACTGCATCTTACCCTGAAAAATAATGTTTTCTCCCCCTGACTGCTGGGACCCACCAGCTACATCTTCGCACGCAAGGAAGTGCGTCCTTATTATGCCAAAAAGAATGAATACTACCGCTGACAGCTCGGACCCACCAGCTATATCTTCCCATGCAAGGAAGTGTCTCCTTATTACGCACTAAAAATGAATACTCCCCCTGCTAGCTGGGACCCACCATAGTGGGAGGCTGACTTGTGGGCCTACTAAGTTGACGCAGACGGAGGGCTTTGTCAACTTAGTCAATATGAACGATTCTAGCTCCAGTGATCGTTCGATGTCCATCCAACGGCCGTAGTGCTTCTTCAACCTCTGTTCTTCTTGCTCCAGCCGCCCAAACAAGCGTCGGCCGTGCCGCCTGCTGCTGCCTCCCGTGTCCGACTGTGCTGCCACCGATGGCCATGCCATCCCTCAATACTCACCCACACCTCATGTTATTCTTCGGCGACGGCAGCCTCACACCGCGGCCGAAGCAGTCAACCCACGTACTCCCCTCCGCGTGGGGATCCACCGCCACGTCTTCCCCGGCTCCGCGTCATCCCCTTCCTAGGCCTCGCCGTCGTCCACCGCCCTATTGTTCTCGGCACGGCGTGGTCAATGTGGTCAACGAACTACTTCCGTCGGAAGAGTACTGTACGTGGAGAGGCTGACAGCTGGGTCCACAGCCGCAACAAGGAAGTGCCTCCTTATTTCGTGCAAAATAATTATTCCTCCACCTGACAGCAGGGACCCACCGGACGAGCCATCGTATTTCACGAAAAAAAATGTTCCCCCTGACTGCTGGGACCCACCAGCTACATCTTCGCACGCAAGGAAGTGCCTGACAGTCGGGACCCACCTGGTCAAAGCGTACGTAGCGTTGTCATTCTGGTCGCGAACGTGTACGTACATACTGGTCCATCGGTCTATCTGCAGGCTACAGTGATGAACCGTGGCCGAGTAAGGAAGGGCACGTGTCGTAGTAGAAGCGCGCACATAGCATGTACACGTACGTACAACGGCCAAGGTGCAAGAAAAAAATACGGCCACGTACGTACATACGGGCGGGGTCTCGAACGCCTACTCGTGCATACGTATGGCCAGGGCTCGTGTACATGGCTGGGTCGGAATGGAGAAGCTTCGCCATCATCGTGTTCATGGGGAGGCAACCGGCTGGTTCAGAACGGAATGCGTTGTCGTGTTCATCGGGAGCCAACCGGCTTGGACGAAACAACCGATGGAAATGAGGCCTGGCGTACCGCAAAACAGAGGAAACGGCCTTGTGTTCGACCAGCCACGATCGAAATGGGGTCCTGTTCATCGGGAGGGGTCTGGCGTACCGCAAAACGGAGGAAACGAACCTCCTATGGTCGAAACGGGGTCCTGTTGATCGGAGGGGTGTGGCATACCGCAAAACGGAGGAAACGGGCTTATGTTGGAGCGCTACGGTCGAAACGGGGGTCATGTTCATCGGGAGGGGTGTGGCGTACCGTAAAACGGGACTCCACGGATCTTATTCATCTTCACCGCCGATCGCTTCCACGGATACTGTTCATCCACCGTCGACCGCCTCCACAGCTCCTGCTCATCCACCGTCGACCTCCTCCAGCCTCCACCGCGATCGCTCATCCACGGGCTCCTGTTCATCCAGCCTCCACCGCTCCTCCACAGCTCTCGCTCAGCCAGCTCTCTCCACGGGTCTGTTCAACCACCCTCCACGGGCTCTGCTCATCCAGCCCTCCACCGCCATCGTTTAACTAGCCTCCACCGCCATCGCTCAACCAGCCCTCCATGGGGTCCTGTTCATCCAGCCCTCCACGGGTCCTATTCATCCACCGCTCGATCGATCGGGTACTGTTCATCCAGCGGCAATGGCCTCTACTACCACGGGGTCCTGTTCATCCAACCCCCACCGGGAACTGTTCATCCAAACCCCCTCAACAACGCTCACTGTTCATCAAGGGAAGGAGGCAGCAGTGTTCGATCGGCTTCAGTTAGCAGCAGTAGTGAAGGAATCACTCGGGTTCAGTTAACAGCAAGGGATCGATCGATCGCTCGGGTTCATTAATGCGTAGCCTGCAGTGCAATCACTCGGGTTCAGTTAGAGCCCAACGCCTCGCTCGGGTTCAGTTAGAGCGCAACGCCTTGCACACACGCGCGTACGTACGAGAGAAACGCGCATCACTCGTCCCCCGACCACCCACCGTAACCGGGAACTCCCCCAATATTTTCCTCGCCCTCGCTTCTACCACGGTTTTTCCCGTCATGGACGAACCAAAGAATGTCATGCAGCCGTGTCTCCGGCCCACCCAGGACGAAAAGCCCATTTTCTGTCATGATTTTTTGTCATAGAAGTAGGAGCCCACTGACGGTGTCCTGGACTAGGGGGTACTCACCACGTCGTCTCCCGACCAGCTGGATCGGGCCGAGGACCCCCATGGCGGTTCACTATTGGGCGAGTTCGGACAGCCCATGCCGCATACAAGAAGGATTCCACAAGACTTGGCGCACAAGACAAGGACTCCTCAAAACCCTAGGCCTACGGTGCATATATAAACCGAGGCCAGGCTAGCCAATAGACAATCTCATATTCACTACTACAATCTCGTGGTAGATACATGTACTCTACACTACACTCATATGAATACAATCAAAAGCAGCATGTAGGGTATTATCTCTTCGAGAGAGCCCGAAGCTGGGTAAAATCCCGTGTCCATGTTACCATCACTCCAAGATGCCTATTAGGACCCCTACTACGAGATACGTCGGATATAGAACCGACATTGGTGCTTTCATTGAGAGCCTGCTGGGTGATCGCCTCGGATCGATGAAATGATCAGGTGATATTTTTCTAATCAGATCTATTTTGTACAAGTTAGTTTTTGTAAGAATTATCGCTGGTTTGCGAGCTTCGTCTGCAGATTAGGTCAAGATCAAGGTCTAAAAAATATCTGCGACCAACGACGCTTTCCCTCGCATGGTCTAGCACTCTACCGCGGTCCCTTGATCAGCAGACGGCGGCGTAATTGATTGTCAAACTGGTCCCTGGCGACACACGTAGTGCTTAACCGTGGAGCCAAAGACAAATCCACCACGGGCAGCGACCGTCTAGGGAGATCCCTTCCCTTTTTCTCTTTCCTTTTCCTTATTTAATTCAGCACCTAGGCGGCCGTCGGTTGTCCACTAGTGTTATTTTTGCTAAAGTTTCCTTAGTACGAACGCAATTACGTACTAGTTTTGCATCCGGTCTCCACTTATTGATGACTACCAGACCAACTACTGCTACTGGGATCAAGCACTAGTACTGGTCTAGCTAATTACGTGGAGTACATGGCCTAGTTTCCCCCCCTCAAATTGATATGTGCACTAAGAGGCGATCAAAAGGAAGCATGATTACCCTTTCTTTTACTATGTTCTATGCATTATTACACCTAGATTATTTTGTGTTGGTTTGTGCTGCGTTATTTTTTGCAGAGATACTTTGCCAACGCTTGTATTGCGAGCCGACGTATGCGTCAGAACCTTCGTCAAACCGACCTCCGTGTTCAGATCGGCAGTTCCGTATATGGGCCGGCCCAACGCACTCTTGATGCTATCCGGCCAGGATGTCCCTCGTCCATAATCATCTCGTCTGCTATCAGTTTCGACATCATCGAATAAGTCGATAGGTGGAATTGTTCTAGTTATTCATGTTGTGCATATTAACAATATTTCAAACAATATTTTTTGCTCGTCAGTGATTTTTGGTACTGCAGGTTTTGCAGTCTGGTCTACATTGAGGCCATCGCTTTAGGGTGATCCGATATGTCGTCACTATCCCGTGTGCATCGTGTCCGTAGCTCAGGCGACCCTGCGAATTCGAATTTATCACCTCGTCGTGCCAATGCCCTATGTCGACATCGGCCTCGCGCCTGGACTAGTAGTTCCCGTGTTGGCTGGATGATCAGTGTTGCCCCATGCCTGTGACACCTGGGAGACTCCTTTTTCTCCTCTTCTCTTTTCTTTAAATCCAGCGTCTGCGCTGCCGTGGGTGGACTACCACTTCTCATTAAACATGCGCCAGTTTTGCACGTACATATTGGTACTACTAATTTGCAACACTGTTTTAGAGGTTTGACTGATGAACAATGCGGCCAGTTCTGCACGTACAAATTGGTATGGAGGAAAACTGCGTTTCAAGAGGTCTGGCACCAGCGCGTGGTCATCGGGCCACACCGACATGGACCCGTTCATGTCGACATCTCCCTTGCGCTACCTTATTGAACATCAGGTTGTATTTCTCCTAATTACCTGTATTGTATATATTTTCATACCAAATACATTTTTGCCGGTTTGCGTGATTCTCCTGTGTAGATTTTTCTACGACTGGTTACAATTCGGTGCGTCGTCACTAGATTGATGCAATGACCTGGTCGGTTTTAATCCGGACAGCTTTTTCCCCAGTTGGCTTCATCCGAAGTCCGATGACCACTGCATCTGTGACTCGGTCTACCATGCAAATTCAGACTACCTCATATGGTCGTCATGTCGTACTTCCATCGTCACCATCGTCTAGTGGATTTCCGACTTACACAGACGTCTCCACACCGCCACTCCACCGAGCCGACCTCGGCGCCCAGGCTATATTTCTTTAACTATATACCTCCTTAAATTAATTAAGTAGAGGAGATTTTTTATCATCATCATTATTATTATTTGTTATTGGCTTTTTCTTGCACTATTTGATGTGTGCAGATAATCAACTTAGATTGGGCCATGCCGCCTCCTCGACAAGTTGTTGTCTCCCATCTGTGTCGACCGAATTGCGTCGTCACCTCGGCGTACAGAGTCGTCCTCTGGCCTCCACCAACCAAGTTCCACCGTCACCATGGTGTGATATCCTGTGTCGCCATTATCGCGCCGTCGATTCATCAAACTGACGTCCACCATGCCGACCTGTTTCGACACATCGACTGACGTGGGGGGTTTCATTGTTACGCTGCCGAACTACTCTGTCTCTTCGGCTGGACCGAGGGCTTCGGCTCGGCACTTTCATCCTATCACTTCATTGAGCCGAGCTCTTGGCTCGGTACATCAAGACCGGCTTGGGGGCTGGGACCTCGTCCTGCCATAAGCTCGGGTCGTGCATCGACACCGAGCACATTAACCAGCTAAGTCGCTTCCACGCTCAGTTTTTTAATTCTTGTTCGGTTCAACCAGACATTATATTTGTATTAAAAACTTAGTTTGTCAGCAAACGTTTTTTGTCAAAAACACTTCCTTTCCCATGTTAACTGGGGGCTCTTAAATTTATATGAGCTGTTTTATAATAAGTGTTCTTCTTCTTAGACGTTGCAAAGTCTTTTTCTATCACTCCTTTTTTCGACATGAGTGTGTGGTCAATAGCCGGGGAGCCTAATCTCTCTCTCAAAGCCGCTAGAGTTTAGTTTGCTAAACTGGCCTAACGAGAAGTACTCCGCCTTCGGGATAGGAGGTTGAAGCTGTAGGCTGACCCACTTGAAGTCTTGAGATAGGATGTGTCACGTTAAGGCATGATAGAAGCACAATTTTTTTCTCTAAGACAATTTTTTGGATTGGCACCGAACACTTGATCTAGTTCAGACGTCAATTTTTTACTGAAGTTTTTTTTGGTTTTCCAAGCCTATAGCACTTTTAAACTATTTGTGTGTTTTCAGCATAAGTCTCGCAGTGCATCACCGGACACCTTTAGAGATTCGACAAAAACATTCTCGGATATTGCTATATATGCATCGGTTTCGAATTGTGTCTGCGGTCAATAGTTGGGTTGCCCGGCTCCTGTACTTGCCTCCTACGTTTTGCTTTGTTCGGCTAGGTGTGCAAAGGGATAACCGCTGCGATTGTGCTTCCAGCTAGAATGGTTAAGCGCCTTAGTGGAGAAAGCTGAAAACTGCTTGTCAAATAAGCGCAAACTGGTCAGCGATCCGATGACTGTGTTAAACTATAAGATCGATAGAGGTCACCCCGTGTTAAATGACGGGTCGTTCATAACATTGGCCGAAGTGTTTACGGCTTGACCTCGGCTGTCACCGAACACTAACCGGGGGTTAGTAACTAGCCTCCTAACTTTAAGCTCCTATGACTAAGTGAAAGTTATAAAGCCCGCATATCTGATTGCCTCGTTTCCGCTAACACAACCGCCTTCGGGCACCGAGACGTCGGCTAAGGGTTGTTTGTTATTGCTGAAACACCCTGCGTAGCATCTACAAGGGGGTGGAAGCCGATGATGGGCCACTTTCAATTGATAAACGATCACAACGGAGTCAAAATAAACATATCATCGGCATTTGTATTTAATATACAAGGGCCGCCTTCCGTAATCATCGTTATAAAGCCATAAATATGCATCAATTTGACTTAAGATTTTGGCCAAGCTGGGTTGCCTGGCTCCTGTGCTTACCCCTACGTTCCCGATTGTTCGGCTAGGCGGTAAAGTGAGCACCTCTGTGATTGTTACTACCGGGTCATCCGAGTTAGTACCTCAGACTGGGTGAAGCCGAAAGCTAGCGATCTTAAAGGATATAATTGGTCGGCAACGACAGAAGTGAAAATTTAGGTTCGCTAAAGACCACATAGTTCGGGAACTTTCCCCAAACTAAATCTTCAATATTTTGCTCCCACATTGATCGGAGCTGAGGTTTCATGATCATGCTTAGCATGACAACACAAAGAAAGGAACCGATAGTGGGGATGTTCTTACATTAAAAAGTAATATAACATATCTCTCCGCGTACCTTTGTTTATAAAACCGTATGGCCGGATTGCCTTGTTTTCCATAAATATTTGCCCTCATAAAGGCTTTATAAAGTAGGACAAACACTCCTCGGCTGCTGGCCGAGGAGGTTGAAGCCGATGGTCGGTCAACAAAGTTTTGTACAATGCGGATCCGAGCATTAATGATGTAGAGTACTTGGATACATAGAATCATAACACATACTTTGTGATTTTACTCTGGATATTGATCCTTAATTCGGCCACCCGTGCCCGCATTAAGGCTCGGGGGCTACTGGGCTTCGTGCTTATCATTTACAAATATTAAGGGGGTACAACGATCCCCTAATCGGGTGTTGCCACTCGACCAGTGTCTCGAGGCTACTGCATTGCCTATTCAATGCAGAAAATTCAAAGTGCTCAGTGTTCGGCTTGACCGAACTATGCGCAAACGCGTCTTCGGACAATAATAGATACCATCTGGACCTATCCAACATCAAGCTAATATATTACGGCGACTTCTCAAAACCCTCTCTCAAGGGCCCGTCCGCCGATCACTATCTCCTCTAAAGTGCATCTCGGAATTTTAGGCTGACACACACCTTGAGGGCTACTGGCTACATATCTCGTTAATAGATAAATTGCATCAATCGGAAATAAAATCTGCAAACAATCAGCCCAAGCCCGAGGTGGTGCGTCACCTTGGAAGCCGTCTGGCATAAAGCTCGGATGCAAGAGGCTGGCTCTATAGAGGGCATTTCCGGCACTAAGCTCGGCTAACCTCCTTCAAACTTCTTCAAGCCAAGGTGATCTATGACACCTCGGATATTGTCTGGCGTTGGAGCTCGGATTCAGACCGGCGTGGGAGCTCGGATACAGTCCGGCGTTGGTGCTCGTCTACAAAGGATACCTCGAGTGCAGTCCTGGCGTTGGAGCTCGGATGCAAGAGGACACCGCCACACGGGAACAACTTCCAACCCGAGGTGTGGTGTAAAAATAACAAGGCATTGATAAAGGCCGAGAACTTAAAGGGGCTCCTCGGATACCCGACGTGTAAACTCTTCGGATTCACTTTGCGATCCTCAAGATCGAATACGGGAAGATCTGTTGAACCAGTTTTCAAGACCGACGACCGAAGATGAAGAACAGTTTGAAAGAATGGAGGAGCGTCCCCAAATTGAAGACCGGTTCAGGGGGCTACTGACGGTGTCCTGGACTAGGGGGTACTCACCACGTCGTCTCCCGACCAGCTGGATCGGGCCGAGGACCCCCATGGCGGTTCACTATTGGGTCAGTTCGGACAGCCCATGCCGCATACAAGAAGGATTCCACAAGACTTGGCGCACAAGACAAGGACTCCTCAAAACCCTAGGCCTACGGTGCATATATAAACCGAGGCTAGGCTAGCCAATAGACAATCTCATATTCACTACTACAATCTCGTGGTAGATACATGTACTCTGTACTACACTCATATGAATACAATCAAAAGCAGCATGTAGGGTACTATCTCTTCGAGAGAGCCCGAAGCTGGGTAAAATCTCGTGTCCATGCTACCATCGCTCCAAGACGCCTAGCTTAGGACCCCTACTACGAGATACGCCGGATATAGAACCGACACCCACCACATCTATGATAATCCCGGGTTTTGTCACAATTATCGTCATAGAAGTGTCATAAGTATGACATAATTTTTTTCGTTCGGCCCAAAATGTCACGGATGTGTCTTTTTTTGGTAGTGCGTGTCCTTCCTTCTAAGAGGTATGGGTTTTCCTATCCATCCCTTTCTACGGGGTCTGTTGGAGTTTTACGGGATCCAGCTCCACAACCTCACCCCGGGGTCCATTGCCGAAATGGATCTGCCGAAATGGATCGGTGAGGGGAACGTCTTCGATATAAAACCACTCTAAAGTACATCCTTCGGGATCTTTCTATGGGTTCCCGATTGGGTACCCTGTCCCGACTATTCGCCATACTTTGGCGCCGCCTACCTCAAATATGTATCCCTCCCCTCACCGATCCATTTCGGCAATGGTTACCAGAATACTCAAATTACCCGCCTATAAAGCGGTTCAACTGACGGCCCAGAGGTCCTTCCCAAAAGGACAACGAAGAGGTGCGTGCGTGGTCGCCCAAGATCAGGCTGCTAACCAACAGCAAGCTGACCATGGTCGATGTAATGGCCATTACTATTACCCGATGCGTGCAACCCCTCCAACAGCGGGATCACTCTTTATGGTGCTATAACAGGACCAATGACATGACCCGTTACCAACTACAAGGGCCAGACAACAAGGTGGCCCTGGCTAAAATACTAGCCAATCTCTTCAAGGGAGAAGAAGCAGAGTTCGTTCGTATGAGTATTTGAGAAGGCTGATCCGGATACAATCCGGTGGACTGGGTATACCATAATCCTTTATTTTGATCCCACAAATTATGCCTGAATTCTTACTGTCCATAACTGAATAGGGATGGAGGTGCTAGGTTGCGTCCATTAGTTGTCCTCCTCCACAACCAGAGGATCATTCTCGTGATGACGAGCCAGGGTATCATGCTGACCCAGAGACGTAGATCGAATTTGAAGACGGGGTGTTCTATCAGGAGGGCCTTGGCGGTGTCAAGGTGGCTATAACAGCCAATCACCCTAGGGCTCTTCCTTCTTCCACAGTAAGTGAAAAGAAGACCCCCCTCTTGAAAAAGGCGCTCGTCTCGCGCTACCCCCCACATGCTGACTTCTGCTTCCAAGGGTCGCCGCACTATGCGTAAGACCATCTCGGGAGGAGCACAGACCGCGCTAGCTCCAGCCCTTGATGGGAGACCAAAGAGGAAAACTTCCACCAAAGCATAGGCACCTGCCCCCTCGGCCCAGAGGTAACCTATGTTGGAATTGCAGCGAGGGTTATCATTGGCGCTTTTTCATTAAGGCTTGCTCAATTTTGCAGAAGGCGTATGCCTCTGCACCAATCCGAAGATTTCCCGGATGCGCTGAACCACAGCTCCAGTCCCCAGTCTTCGACACAAGCCAGGGCCTCCTCCAAACATGCGGCGGCCGGCGTACCTCCGACGAACTCTGACGATGTTTCGGTCACTAATTCCGAAGTTGAGAGCGTAATGAATCATCGCCGCCGAAGGGAGGCCTTTCGTCATACTGCCTTTAACGAACAGGAATTTAGTGCTTTTAATTCGGTGGATGCGTACCTTGGAGCGGCCCGGATGGGTCTTGAAGGGATCGCCGGTCTTTTTGCCGCCAAGGTGCAGGTATATAGCTTGAAAGCAAATCATGTTCCCTAACCAACTAGCCCCCAAGCGTTAATTCGGGCGGGACGACCGAGTTAATGGTCTCTCATGATATTATTTTTGTAGGCCGCAAGAGAGCATAACAAAAAGCTGTTTGAGGACCTTGAGATGAGTTGGACACAATTGGTCAAAACCAAGGCCGAACTGGATGCGGCTCGAAAAGCCAGCAGCGAATTGTTCGATGTGTAGAAAAGATTGTTTTAGTAGGTATATGTTGTATGTTAAGCATTAACGCCGTATTCTCCGTACAGCCGTGGGAGCTCTAAGTGAGCTGCGAAGGGAGTTGGAGGCTGGTAAACGAGTACTGACGTGAAGCCAGGAGGAGAAGAATGAACTCAAGGCGGAGGATCAACGGAAAGCCGAGGAAATTAAGAGTTTGAAAACTCAACTGGCCCAAGCGTTGGAGGAGAACCAGAAGCTGAAAGGTGGCATGTTTGGTAAGCTTTAATCTTACCGTGATGTTGCCAATTATTGTTTGATGTGTTAATGACGGTGTGTGCTACGTCTCCAATGTATCTATAATTTTTTATTGTTCCATGCTGTTATATTATCATTCTTGGATGTTCTACAACCATTTTATAGCAAATTTATATCATTTATAGGGACTAACCTATTGACATAGTGCCCAGTGCCAGTTGTTGTTTTTTGCTTGGTTTTTACTTCGCAGAAAATCAATACCAAATGGAGCCCAAACACAGCAAAACTTTTGGAGATTTTTTCTGGACCAGACACTGGTCCAGCGAGGTGCTATACAAACGGTTTCTAACCCCTTTCCGCGACGATGTTCTGAACCGTCGCCTATTGAGTGACTGTGATAGGGGGTCCTTCCCACATGACCCAGAAACCATCGAGGATAAGCCCTCCTGGCACACACACTTGCGAAAATGAGGTCGAGTGCGACGAGCGAGGGATCAAATATGATTATACAGGCCCAATCGGTTCCGGTCGTAAGTACATCCCACACAATCAGTCCCAAACAAACGTTTTTGTTTGTTATGTACATTCCACACAGTCAATCCAAGGAATATGTTTCCGTTCTTATGTACATCCCACACAGTCAATCAAGGGAAAACGTTTTTGTTCGTATGTACATCCCACACAGTCAATCCAGGGAAAATGTTTCTGTTCGTATATACATTCCACACGGTTTTATGTATAGGCTTGTGTGTGATAGGTGTAACTATCACACACACTCTGTCTCGGTTAACTGTTTGCTTTTATTCAAGTACATCGCACACAATTTGATGAATAAAACTATGTGGCATTGGGCTATCCATCATAAGTGCTTTTACTGCTAGAATCGTTTGCAAAGTTCCATGACCCATTTAGCAGGTTTATTAGTTTACAATTAATAATTCTAGTATTACACAAATTCACATTTCATATCAAACAGTTGTTTGCCATTTTCATATCAGGCACATAAATATATTTTAACATCACAGTACGATAGCTACCTAAAAACAGCACAGTACATCATATAGCTAGTTCAACTACATAAGAACAATATTAGAACAATATATTCATTTCCCTAATCGAGATAATCCAGGCTCGTCTTATCCACCTGTGCTTTCAGTTCAGTAAGAATCTGTTTTGCACTGGCCAACTTAGAAAGTGCCTCCTCCTTCGCCAACACCATCTTAGCAAAGTCTGATTTAAAAGATATGAGCTCATTCTCCACCTTCCTCTTTTTATCCTGCATCTTCAAATATTCTTCAGCGTTGACAACACTTTCTCTAAGCCTACCTCTGTTCTCTTCCTCATACATGCTCCAGAGCTTTGCTAGGCACATCTTCAAGGACTTTGGCCACTCTTGATCAACCCACTCCAGGTAAGAACACTTCCGTTCATACTATAATATTTAAAACTAGATCAGTAACAATTATAGGGGAAATGGATTTATAGCAACCTAGAAAATCACCAATACTTATTTTGAAAAACTGAAGAAACAGGTTAATTATGACATATCTTCTCAAAAAGATCAATGTGTAAATGAATTAATTGCTACTAAGACAACAACCAAATTCTGAAACATCAGAAGCTATAATTAACTACAACAACGCTACAATTTCTTACTCATGTACTATAAATAACAAATTGAACATTTTACGAGGAAGCTAAATATAACTGCAACAGCATACCGAAAATGTTTGGATGACAACAAATTGATACTAACAGGTGTGTACATGCACAAATTTAGTAACATATGACTAATAGCACTAAGGCTGTCCACTATGTATGCCAAAACCGGTGTAAAGACAATTGTTGCTACATTTAAGACGCACGGTGCCTCTCTTTGGCGAGCCGATGCAATGAAAAAATCAGGGACCCGGACTCCGAAGCACCTAGTTGCTCCAATGCCCAGTTCCTTCGCGCCATAAATATTTAGTATTTTACTGCTTGGCTACTCAGATGTGCGGACCAAAGTTGGCTGAACAAACTGCTGAAGCGGTGCCAAATAATTTTCTAATGGCACCGCTGATGAGATAACAACATTTTTAGATACTAGGTACAAACTGTGACACTGTCTTAGGATGCATTTGGTTGAAGGTGTGGTATGAATGGGTTGGGACCGTGATAGTGTCTAAATCACATCTAACAAATGAATTGTGACAACGAAAGTGGGGCTAACCTTGTTTGCACATGCCAGAAACTTCCTCCCACTGTCCACAGATTCAAACGCGACTAGCTTCACGCATGGAGATTTACAGTGACAACGAGCAGACAGATCTTCAGCCACCCCGCTCCATTTATTGCAACCGACGGTCCTAGGGAGCTATAAGAGGAAGAAATGACTCAAATCGACCGCCGGGTTAAAATCCTTCATTCCAAGTCATAGGCCAAGAGAGAGAGAGAAGAGAGGCATACCCAGGTGGTGAAGGAGTCGTCGTCGGAGGAGGAACCGCTGGAGAGGCCATTGAAGAAGACCACGGCGACCCCAGCGGTAGGATGCGAGACGACGAGAGCGAGGAAGCAAGCAAGGAAGTGGCTATAGCTTAGGAAGGAAGGAAGGAGGAAATAGGGGAAATGTGACTTGAACTACGTCGGTATTTCCCCAAAGAGGAAGGGATGATGCATCACAACTACTGTAGATATTTCCTTCAGTGATGAGACCAAGGTTATTGAACAAGTAGGAGAATCACACAACACTACATAAACGTCACCTGCACACAAAGAACAAATACTTGCAACCCGACGTAAAAGAGGGGTTGTCAATCCCTCTCGGGTAAAAGATAGGTAAAATTGTAGTAGATTGGATAAATAGATCTCGCGCGAAAGCGAGATTAAATAAATAAATAAATATTGCAGCAAGGTATTTTTGTGCTTTTGGATTAATAGATCTAAAAATAAAAGCAAATAAAAATAGATCTTGAAGGCAAATATAATAAAGAAAAGACTCGGGGGCCGTAGATTTCACTAGTGGCTTCTCTCGAGAGAAATATCATACGGTGGGTAAACAAATTAATGTTGGGCAATCGATAGAACTTCAATTAATCATGACGATATCCAGGCAATGATCATTATATATGCATCACGTCCAAGATTAGTAGACCGACCCCTGCCTGCATCTACTACTATTACCCCACACATCGACCGTTATCCAGCATGCATCTAGTGTATTAAGTTCATGGAGAAACAGAGTAATGCAATAAGAACGATGACATGATGTAGACAATATCTATTAATGTAGAAATAGACCCCATCTTGTTATCCTTAATAGCAAGGATACATACATGTCGGTTCCCCTTCTGTCACTGGGATCAAGCACCGTAAGATCGAACCCATCACAAAGCACCTCTTCCCATGGCAAGAAAAATCGATCTAATTGGCCTAACTAAACCAAAGATTCGAAGAAGAAATACGAGGCTATAAGTAATCATGCATATAAGAGATCAAAAGACTCAAATAACTTTCATGGATAAAAACATAGATCTGATCATAAACTCAAAGTTCATCGGATCCCAACAAACACACCGCAAAAAGAGTTACATCAAATAGATCTTCAAGAGGCCATTGTATTGAGAATCAGAGAGAGAGAGAGAGAGAGAGAGAGAGAGAGAGAGAGAGAGAGCAAGCCATCTAGCTACTAACTACAGACCCATAGGTCTACAATGAACTACTCACGCATCATCGGAGAGGCACCAATGAGGATGATGAACCCCTCTGTGATGGTGTCTAGATTGGATCTAGTGGTTCTGGAACTTGCAGAGGCTGGAATTGATTCTCGTCGACTCCCCTAGGGTTTATGGAATATTGAGGTATTTATAGAGCAAAGAGGTGGTGCGGGAGGCCACCGAGGTGGGCACAACCCACCTAGGCGCGCCTGGGCCTCCACGCGCGCCCTGGTGGGTTGTGCTCCCCTCGGAGCCCCCTCTGGTACTTCTTTGGCCCAACAGGTGTCTTCTGGTCCAGAAAAAATCTCCAAAAAGTTTCGCTGCATTTGGACTCCGTTTGGTATTGATTTTCTGCAAAGTAAAGCAAGCAAAAAATAGCAAGTGGCACTGGGCACTACGTCAATAGGTTAGTCCCAAAAAATGATATAAAGTTGCTATAAAATGATTGTAAAACATCCAAGATTGATAATATAACATCATGGAACAATTAAAAATTATAGATACGTTGGAGACGTATCAGCATCGCCAAGCTTAATTCCTGCTCGACTCGAGTAGGTAAATGATAAAAACAGAATTTTTGATGTGGAATGCTGCCTAACATGTTCATCACATAATCTTTTCTTTGTAGACTTTTATATGATTCAAAGCAATACTATAGTTTTGACATGAAGATTTCAATACTCAAGCATATCAACAAGCAACCATGTCTTTCAAAATATCAACACCAAAGCAAGTTATCCCTAGCCCATTATGCTCAATCATTGATCCATGCATGAAACACACTCCCATATTAGCTACACCCAATGCGCAAGTATGATCATAGTGCCCCTTAGTTGGTGATTTATAAGAGAAGATGGAGACTCAAAATAAAATTTGCGTAAAGTAAAAGAAAGGCCCTTCGCAGAGGGAAGTAGGGATTTGTAGAGGTGCTAGAGCTCAAAGCGAAAACGAAAGAGTTAAAACATTTTGGGTGGCATGCTTTTACTGTCAATGAAAATGATCGAGTAGTTCCCAATATTTTCCATGCTAGATATATCATAAGCGGTTCCCAAACAAAAAATAAATTTTATTCTTTTTTCCACCATGCTTTCACCTTCCATGGCTAGCCGTATCCACGGGTGCCTTCCATACCAACACTTTCCAATGAATTTATTATTTGAAAACATAAAGTAAATTCATTTTTCATTTCGGGATTGGGCATCCCTAATACCTTTGCCATACTCTCGTGCAATGACAAGTGAATAAACACTCATCTTGAGAATAACACATCTAGAATGGAAATATATCAGCCACCCCCTACCGTTTCATGAGCGGTACGAGCACGCAAAAGAGAAATTTGTTTTGAAAATTAGAGATGGCACATACAAATTTGCTTAGAACGGCAAAAGAATACCGCATACAGGTAGGTATAGTGGACTCATGTGGCAAAACTGGTTTAAAGGATTTTGGATGCACAAGTAGTGATCATACTTAGTGAAAAATGAAGGCTAGCAAAAGATTGAGAAGCGACCAACCGAGAAACAAAAAATCTCATAAGAGAGCATTAAGCATAACTAACACCGAATAATGCACCATAAGTAGCATGTAATTTCATTGCATAACTATTGACTTTCGTGCTCGCATAGGGAATCACAAACCTTAACACCTATATTCTTACTAAAGCATAATTACTCATCAACATGACTCACATATTATATCAACATATCTCAAAAATATTACAAGGAATCAAGTTTATTTTGTCCAATGATCTTCATGAAAGTTTTTATTATACCCTCCTTGGATATCTATCACTTTGGGACTAGTTTCATATATTGCTTTTGATAGCTCAAACAAATATAAGTGAAGAACATAAGCAACAAAATTCCTCTCTCAAAATATTTTAAGCGAAGCAAGAGAGAATTTCTTAAAGAAATTACTAACTCTCAAATAAACCTAAGTGAAGCATGAGAGCATTTCTTCAAAAATACTGAAGCACACCATGCTCAAAAAGATATAAGTGAAGCACTAGAGCAATTCCATAGCTCATAAAGATTTAAGTGAACCATTGAGAGCAGTTCTAATAAGTCATGGCATAAATTTGGCTCTCTCAAATAGGTGTGTCCAGCTAGGATGGATGACTTAAAATAAAAAGAAAAACAAGCAAAGACTCAAATCATACAAGACGCTCCAAGCAAAACTCATGATATGTGATGAATAAAAATATAGCTCCAAGTAAAATACCGATAGTCATTAGAAGAAAGAGGGGATGCCACTCGGGGCATCCCCAAGCTTAGTTGCTTCCTTCTATTTTTAGATAATGGCTTGGGGTGCCATGGGCATCCCCAAGATTAGTCTCTTCTTACTCCTTATTCTTTCATCCATCGTGATCTCACCCAAAACATGAAAAATTCAATCACACAAAACTCAACAAAACCTTCGTGAGATCCGTTAGTATAAGAAAGCAAATCACTACTATAAGTATTGTTGCAAACCAATTCATATTTTATTTTTGCATTATATCTACTGTATTCCAACTTTCCTATAGCTTATATCCTCCAATACAAACCATAGATTCATCGAAATAAGCACACAACACAAAGAATACAGAATCTGTCAAAAATAGAACAGTCTGTAGTAATCTAAAAATTTCGAATACTTCTGTAACTCCAAAAATTCTAAAAAATTAGGAAAAAATGGGCAATTTTTATATTAATCTTCGGCAAAAAGAATCAGTATTTTATCGCGCTTTTATTAAAAACGAGAATTATTTTCCTGGGTGCAAAAGTTCCTGTTTTTCAGCAACATCAAATCAACTATCACCCAACATGATCCCAAAGGCTTTGCTTGGCACAAACACTAATTAAAACATAAAAGACACAATCATAACAGTAGCATAATTGTGCAAACACTCAGTAACAGAATGAAAAAGACAAAAATAAATTTTATTCATTGGGTTGCCTCCCAACAAGCGCTATCGTTTTATGCCCCTAGCTAGGCATAATGCAAAGATCTAAGTATTGTCATCTTTGTTTCTAGATCCATAAGATGCCCTCATGATTGATTCATATGGTGGCTTAATTCTTGTTCTAGGGAAGTGTTCCATACCCTTCCTTACTAGAAATTGAAATTTAATATTGCCTTCTTTCATATCAATCACGGCACCAATAGTACGTAAAAACGGTCTACCAAGAATAATTGGACAAGATGGATTGCAATCAATATCAAGAACAATAAAATCTATGGGCACATAATTCCAATTTTCAAGACTAAGCACATCATTAATTCTTCCCATAGGCTTTTTAATAGTAGAATACGCCAAAGTGCAAGTTTAAAGAACATTCTTCAATATCGGTAAGACCAAGCACATCACATAAAGATTTCGAAATTGTAGAAACACTAGCACCCAAGTCACATAAATCAAAACGCTCATAATTTTTAATCTTGACTTTGATAGTAGGTTCCCATTCATCATGCAATTTTATAGGAATTGAAATCTCTAATTCCAACTTTTCTTCCAAAGCTTTCATCATAGCATCAACCATATGTTTAGTAAAAGCTTTATTTTGTTCGTAAGAATGGGGTGAATTTATCATGGATTGCAACAAAGAAATACAATCTATCAAAGAGCAACTATCATAATTAAAGTCTTTGTAATCCAAAAGAGTGGGCACATCACTAGTTAAAGTTTTGACCTCTCCAAACCCACTTTTATCAATTTTCTCAACAAGATTTTCACCCTCTGAATTATTGAGACATATAAAGTTGACTCTTCTTCAGTCCCTTTATTATCAATCATAATTTTACTAAACCAAAAATAAATAGAATAAACACCAATCATTTTAAGATCCTCATCACTTTTATGAAAGCAATCACTAGAAAACGCTTTTTTCTAAAAATTCTGTTTTAGCTCTAAGCATAGTGGTTCTTTTCTTACTTTTATCCATAGAAACATATAAAGCTTTAATTGATTCCTCAACATTAGGCACAAAAAATTTCATCTTGAGATTTTCTACATCATGAGAAATTCTATCAATGCTTCTAGACATATCATCAGTCTTACTCAACTTTTCCTCTATCGTAGTATTAAAATTCTTTTGAGCATTGATAAATTCTTTAATATTATTCCCAAGATCAGAGGTGTTCCTATTATTATTATAAGAAGGATTACCATAGGAATTACCATAATTATTAGAGGAATTTCTCAGAAAAGTTCTAGGATTAAAATTACCTCTATAAGCATTGTTATTAAAAAAATCGCGAAACAAAATTCACATCTATGGCATCACTATTTTTCTCAATCAAAGTAGACAAAGTCACATCATTAATATGAATAGGAGCATTTTTATTAGCAACCAACTTCATAAGGGCATCAATTTTTTCACTCAAATAATTTATTTCTTCTACCGAGTTAACCTTTTTTACTAGTAGGAGCTCTTTCGGTATGCCATTGTGAATAATTTGCCATAATATTATCAAGAAATTTAGTAGCTTCACCCAAAGTAATTTCCATACAAGTACCTCCCGCGGCGAAATCTAAAAGATTTCTAGAAACAAAATTCAACCCCGCATAAGAATTTTGTATGATTATCCAAAGATTTAAACCATGAGTAGGACAATTTCTTAGCATCAATTTCATTCTTTCCCAAGATTGCGCAACATGTTCATACTCAAGTTGTTTAAAATTCATTTTTTGCGTCCTAAGGGAAATAATTTTGGCGGGCGGAAAATACTTAGTAATAAAAGCATCCTTGCACTTATCCCAAATTCGAAACTATTACGAGGCAAAGAAGAAAACCAAATTTGTGCACGATGTCGCAAAGAAAACGGGAATAATTTCAACTTAACAATGATATAAAGTTGCTATAAAATGATTGTAAAACATCCAAGATTGATAATATAACAGCATGGAACAATAAAAAATTATAGATACGTTGGAGACGTATCATGGTCGGGGAGAAAAGGGGGTGGGAAGGGGGTAGATATTTCGGCGGTAGGCCAAAAATTTTGAAATGTGGAGGGAAACTCTGCGCGCAGTGCCACCGGACACCATTCACTTTGAAATGTGGAGGGAAACTCTGCGCGCATCGCAAACTATTCTTCTGCTTTACGCGCATTGGATGAGTTTGATAATTCAAATTTTGGTGGAAATTTCCTTGAGTACTGTCCTCATCCACGTCATTGCATAATTTAACATCGCTTGCTAATTTGGGCACGCAAAAGAGCGTACAGCACACAGACCCGGACCAGGGCAACATCGGCGGCACGGACGGCAGCTCGAGCGCTCTCGGTGTTTGCAGTCGCCGTCGTATGTCTTATATCTCACACACCTTGATCTGGCTGACTGTTTCTTTTGTGTTGCCTAATCACAAACAGTTCATCTGAGTGAACTGTATGCCGTATATCACACACACTTTCATCTGGCTGCCCGTTTCTGTTGTTCCGCCTCATCACAAACAGTTTATCCGAGTGAACTGTATGCCGTATATTGAAACACCTTCATCTAGCTGCCTATTTCTTTTGTTCTGCCTCATCGCAAACAGTTAATTGAACTGAACCGTATGCCCCGCATCGCACACGCAACTAAAATCTGAACTGTGTTTGATGTATCATTCATCGTAAACATTTTGCATATTTTTGATGGTTTTTTTACATCACCGTTTGCGATCAATGCATCACACACAATTTCGTCAAAGGGTCTCTGATCGTAGTGTCGCGTTAGCAGCATCCTGCAGTAGTGAGAAGACACAAGTTGGGCCAACACTACAAAAAAATACACTTCCGTGATGATACATGTTTGTCCCTTGCTGGGTAGGCATCAACAAGAGAAGGGCCTACCGAGTTAACCTTTTTTACTAGTAGGAGCTCTTTCGGTATGCCATTGTGAATAATTTGCCATAATATTATCAAGAAATTTAGTAGCTTCACCCAAAGTAATTTCCATACAAGTACCTCCCGCGGCGAAATCTAAAAGATTTCTAGAAACAAAATTCAACCCCGCATAAGAATTTTGTATGATTATCCAAAGATTTAAACCATGAGTAGGACAATTTCTTAGCATCAATTTCATTCTTTCCCAAGATTGCGCAACATGTTCATACTCAAGTTGTTTAAAATTCATTTTTTGCGTCCTAAGGGAAATAATTTTGGCGGGCGGAAAATACTTAGTAATAAAAGCATCCTTGCACTTATCCCAAATTCGAAACTATTACGAGGCAAAGAAGAAAACCAAATTTGTGCACGATGTCGCAAAGAAAACGGGAATAATTTCAACTTAACAATGATATAAAATTGCTATAAAATGATTGTAAAACATCCAAGATTGATAATATAACAGCATGGAACAATAAAAAATTATAGATACGTTGGAGACGATCATGGTCGGGGAGAAAAGGGGTGGAAGGGGTAGATATTTGGTAGGCCAAAAATTTTGAAATGTGGAGGGAAACTCTCAGCAAAGATGCCACCGGACACCATTCACTTTGAAATGTGGAGGAAACTCTGCGCAAGATCGCAAACTATTCTTCCGCTTACGCGCATTGGATGAGTTTGATAATTCAAATTTTGGTGGAAATTTCCTTGAGTACTGTCCTCATCCACGTCATTGCATAATTTAACATCGCTATTAATTTGGGCACGCAAAGAGCGCATAAAGACATGAGACCGGACCAGTGGCAACATCGGCGGCACGGACGGCAGCTCGAAGCGCTCTCGGTGTTTGCGATCGCCGTCGTATGTCTTATATCTCACACACCTTGATCTGGTGTTGTTGCTTTTGTGTTGTTTAATCACAAACAGTTCATCCGAGTGAATCAGATGCCGATATCACACACACTTTCATCGGCTGCCCGTTTCATTGTTCCGCCTCATCACAAACAGTTTATCCGAGTGAATCAGTATGCCGATATTGAAACACCTTCATCTAGCTGCCTATTTCTTTTGTTTCGCCTCATCGCAAACAGTTAATTGAACTGAACCGTATGCCCGTGATCGCATTAACGCAACTAAAATCTGAACTGTGTTTGATGTATCATTCATCGTAAACATTTTGCATATTTTTGATGGTTTTTTTACATCACCGTTTGCGATCAATGCATCACACACAATTTCGTCAAAGGGTCTCTGATCGTAGTGTCGCGTTAGCAGCATCCTGCAGTAGTGAGAAGACACAAGTTGGGCCAACACTACAAAAAAATACACTTCCGTGATGATACATGTTTGTCATAGTAGGTCACGTTTTCTGCCATGCATGTACATCCATGACGATTTTATGATAGAATCAAGATAGTCATACTTGCGCTGTCGTAGAAGTGTTCCATGACATTACCAAAATTATCATCACGGAAGTGTCTACTTCCATGACGATAAATCACGTGTCATAGAAGTGCTTTCGTCAAGGGTGATCGACATGTGGCATCGACCGTAACGGGTCGCTTTTAAGCTATCGGGTCCGGTTTTGGATCCGATAACCCGTTAACAGCCCAGACCAATGGGGATTTTCCACGTGTAAAATTCTCATTGGCCGGAGGAAACACGTGTTGGCTCACCGTTGGGACAAATGTCATCCACTCATTGGACAGGAGGCGCCTATGATACGTTGACACGTGGCACGACCCAATAGAGGCCCATTCTGGTGAAAAGGCCAACTAGCTAAAGGCCCACCATGTTTTTTCAGACACTAGTGGGCTGGCCCGTTAACAGCCTGCAATGTTTTGGGTCAAATTAAGGCCCATACCAGATCAGGCCCGTTCACAGCTGTCGAGGAAAATATACATGGGCATACATTTTCCCCTGACTCGTGCACGGACAAGCCAAGCTTAAGCCAGGGATTGAAGACCCAAAAGATTTGAAGAACCAACATGCAGCTCAGAAAGACCAAGATCGACCAGAGGGACAAGGCATCAACAAGAGAAGGGCCTCCCTTGCTGGGTAGGCGAACCTGGCAAGGGGCGAGGCCACCACCTGAAGCAAGCAACCAAGACTCCCCGGCAGAGCCTGCCGGGGCTCACGGGGGCAGAATCACCCCGCCAACAACTCAACCACGACTCACGTTGTCAATCAGTGAGGTGTCAGGCAACAAGATGACTAAGTGGCAACCATTCACCACATGGCAGCCATTTCCTACAGAAGAAACCCGCAGACGACACCCGTCCTACGACGTGTCAAAAGAACAAGTCGGAGCTGGTGAGATAGCCCGGCATGCCTTGCCGGGCAACCAATGATGTGACACTAAGCGGTGAATTTAATGCACCCTATCAGCCCGCAGAGTTAGGTATGATAGCACTATTTGCTATCACATCAGTGGATAATGACCACTTTGCCACTGTGGTGACCCCTTAATCTATAGAAGGAGGCCCTTGGCACTCGTAAGAGGGGTTAGAGGGTTAGAAAGTTGACAACCCCAAGCCACGATACGCGTGTAGACGTTGCAGCCCGGAGGCAAACCTTGCCGGGCAAGTGTACTACGCGTCACCACATTCACCCCACCATCAATCCGCCAAAGAAGGAGTAGGGTTTTACGCCTCGCGGCGGCCTGAACCTGGGTAAATTGCTCATGTGCTTTCTGTCAAGCTGCCGTGCGCTGATCTGCTCTCTGTGCAACGTGCCGTCCCCCCACCGAACTAGCAAGGGGCCACCCGGTCCCATAGGTGGCCACGGATATCCCGCGACAACAGCCTGCTGTGTTTTGGGCCAAATTACGGCCCATATCGGATCAGGCCCGTTAAGAGGCCACTGTTCTTTTGGGCCCATTCTAAGACAGGTTTGTATTTCCGCCTGTTAAATGCTCGTTTACCAGTTCGACCCGATAATAGTTTCTACCTGTTAGCGGCCCATGGTGCATCTAGGACGTTGTCGGCCCAGTTTAACTTTAGGCCATTTAACGACCCATGCATAAACTGGGCTATTTCTTGTCCGGAGTAACTTTAGGCCTCTTAACGACCCGTAGTCTTCGTGGATAAATTTCATCCCAACTGGCCTATCGGCCTGTTAATGGACCGTGTAACAGTTGGGCCTCATTACAGCCTGCATTGAATCCGGCCTACTTACAGCCCATCTGATAATGGCCCGTGACACTTTTAGGCCTATGGCCCGCGTAGATACCGGCCTGCTTAAAGCCCGTAATTTTATTGGGCCAAACAGGCCCGAGATATATTTCAGCGTGTTAACTACTCATCCTATTTGGGCCAAACATGGGCCTTAGGCAGTTTCGGCCTGTATTGGCCCGTGAATTTTTCTGCTCAACGCTAGCCCAATCTAGGTTTTAGCCTGTTAAAAGCCCATGCTATTCTCTGGCCCACTGGCGTAACTTTACTCGCATGTTAAAGGCGGAAACAATCGAGGTTTAGACCTGCTAATGGCCCAAGATGATTATAGGCCCACGTTTTGGTCCATATGAGTAACGGGCTGGCCTGAAGACCGACAACACTGAGATCCACTGAACCTTCCAGCCTAAATTACAACATACCAACCAAGAATAAACTTAGACTACACAACAAAGAAATTACAGCATATTACATCCCCTCGGCATCAAAGTTCGCCGCTAGTGATAATAAAGGGCAACCAGACAGCATATTACATAAACTGGTCAGGTCGCCACCAGTGGAAGTTAACAGGCGGACAAAATAATAGACAGAACCGACAACACTTCAATACAGTTCAAGAAAGGTTAGCCCGGCCCAGGAGCTGCAGCGCAAGCAGCTTAGCAACCTGATGAGACTGCGCTTCTTTGGTGCTCATATCCACCAACTTAAGGTGCATAGCATCAATAAATGTCCTGTACTTACAGCTAATCCTGCATAGAGATTGGAGTTCTAGTCGTATTTGAGCGGAAGCATGTATTTCTTCTTGAATTTCAGACTGAAGAAGTCGAACAGATTCAGGCGGTGACTTCATCGAGCTTGTGTCAGTGAGTAAGATTGACACTACATCAAGATGTGACTTCGTGATTGTATCCCTACCCTCAATATGTGTTGCCTTCTCCTCTGGAATATGTGTTAGAGGGACAAACAATGGGTTGGTCTCATTATCATTGTGGCAGTTCTTCCTAGCAGCAGTGTTGTCACCCTGAAAGAGAAACAAGTAGGTAGAAGTTTTGCATGTGTAAGCATCAGCACTGTCAATTCATCTCATTTCTTTGTCATAAATAAAGAGACACGGTTTAAAATAGCATTAACATAATAGGCATTGTTCATAGTTAAGACGGCAGGAAATGGCATTGTGCAGGAGTGGCCAGCTTCACCAGACCACTGGATTACAGATCAAGAACACAAGCATAGATGTAGTTCTAAACAACATATAGGCATGAATGGTGAGTGCACTATCAATTTATACCATTTCATATTGGTAAATAAAGAGACATGATTTAAATAACATTAATATAATAGGGCATTGTTCATAGTTGAGACATAGCAGGATATGACATTGTGCTGTTGTTGGTAGTCTCACCACACAAGTGGATTACATATCAAGAACATAAGCATACACATAGTGCTAAAGAAGATAACTTGCTATGTTTGGTTTAATTTACATGGTACGAATAAGGAACTAGATTGTACAACTAAAGACTGAAATTGAGAAGGACAAACTTATGTTTATGTACTTCTACTTTATAAACTTTGAACAAGCAATTTGATGCATTTACAAAAATAAACAGCATTTGCACTCATAGTTATCCAAATATAAACAACAAAGTTTGAAGGCTCGAGGAGGACAAACTTACATTAGTAGTGAAGACAGGCTCTATAAAGGCCTTGTCCATATTGATGGGGGGGGGGGCAATTCAAGAAGTTTACCGCACACTCTTGTTCAAGAGTATTGCTTTTATTCTACATTTTGTCAAGAGTAAATAAAGATGTGAAAATATAGGAACAAATGGCGATTATTTAACTTAAGATGCAGAGTACAAATGTAAATACAACATACAGGCAGAAGGCACTGACAAGAGTAATGCGGAGCTAAACTTCTTCAGTAACATTGGTTTTATTCAATATTTTGGCAAGAGTAAATGTAGATATGATGTGTAGAAAAATGGAGGACAAGGGAAAATAAGCTGCAAAGTGTACATGAAGAACTAGCTGACAAATATAAGTACAGTGATGAAGGACAAGAGATACTTACAAGAACAATGCAGAACTAAATTTCTTCATAGGCATTGGGTTTATTCTACATTAATTTAAGCATTAATATAGATCTAGTAATTTGGAGCGAACAGTGGATAAGCAAGCTATAATGCACAATGATGTCACATAATCCACCAGGTATGAATGTAAGGACATCAATATGACAATAGCTATTCACAAGAGCAAAGCAGCGACCATCATAGTTGCGATATCCTAGGTTTTGTGGCGCTGATTCGATCGCCAATATACGCCGGGTGCTATGTGATTTCTCCGGTAGCACCACCTTTTTCAAGGACTTTGCTTGTACTCCTTCAGTTCGCAATCACCCTCTTCTTTTGGATGTCTCAAACACAAGAACAACATTTGAATGGAAAAACATGGTATGACAACAAATGGAATAGGTGTTGATAATGGATGGGCATGGCATCTTCACATATATCATGAGTAAACTAAGCAGATGGTGGTGCAACGAAGCAAAATAAATGCAAGATATGTGCAACCAATAAAACCTTGCCAAATTAGAACATGCACCTTATTGGGTGAATAGGATAGGCCATCTGTCTTTGACTCCTTGAGCTCAGAATAGTCATTAGGATCATATTCTGAATATGAATCTATAGGTCGGGAGCATGTGAGTTTCATTGCATCCACAATGGACCTCAATCCCTTGATGCCAAGTTTGTTACCCATTGAACTGTTCCGCAATATTCTTTTGATGTGCGCATTCTTATATTCATTGTGATTATGTACAATATCTGTAAAGCAAGAAAACACAAATAGTAGTGAGATTATCTTTGTAATGTAGAGGATATTGTAATATAATAGAGGCTCCCTATAAACCCTTGTGTGCTATCACTGGATTCTGATGAGAGAGCCCATGTGTGCTGTAATATGGTGAGTAGATTAATATAATCCGGCACAACTACACAAAAAAATAAGCTCGCTATTGGGGGCCCCAGATGTAAGGATAGTTGGCAGACGATAGGTTCATAATATACCGTATAGAAAGTTTATTGCCAAACCATGATAACGAGAGCGCAGAGCCAGTAGGCAGATCGTAGTGTAGATAATAGGGGTACACCATAACCACCATAACTAAACCGGGAAAGCAGAACTGGCTAGAAAACATAGGGTTTTCCCGCTACTAATATGCAGCCTATCGATCACCTACAGGCCAGCTCTATTCATCTGAAGGCGCACAACTATTACTATTAGTTTATTCTATCAAAGACCACGTGGCTCCCACCATTTCCGAGGTATTATGGAAGACCAACTCGAAGTGCAAAATCATTTAGCAGAACCAGCCCATAGAGGTGTCGACTGCAGATGTCCCTGCTCCCCTTCCTGACAAGGAACATACAGTGCTTACTAAAGAAGAATAGAAGAGGAACATGTTAAAGAACAGAAGAGGAAGCATATTATTGAGATTCCCCTTCTTTCTATACAATGTTGGTTGCCCACCCATGATGAATCAGAGCACCCAAAGAAATGCAATTCCATGATGTCTCTTTATATGTGGCCACATGCATTTGGAAAATCAAGTGGGAGCATTACCTGACCAATTAAATGTGTGTCCGTTAACTAATGTCAGTATCATATCACAATTCGTATTTGAAGAAGTAAGCTTTGGACTTATGGTTAATGTGTTGTTTAGCTTCAAGAGTCGACAGCTGCTAGTGCGACACAAAGCAGCTACATAGATCATAGTGTAGGTATAACAGGAAAATCGTAAGCATCAGGAGTAAAATCAGCAAAGCGGAACTTGCTGGAATATATTTCCTAGTATTGCCGGTACGGCTAGAAAGGCTTCGAATACCAGCTCTCTTCAACTGAAGGTGCGGTACTATTAATATCAGTGTAACTCTCAAAGGCGACATAGCTCCCTACATTTCCTTGCTAATCTTATAGGACTCAAGTGGGCTGGCCACTACAATTCCTATTCCTATGTTTACAAAATCCTACGAATCAAAGAGGCCCGAAGAGTTCAAAGTGTCCATCACAACCGACCGTGTAGACCTCTACACTGCAAATGTCCCTGCTCATCTTCACTACAAGGAACATACTGTACTACTATCATACTCCCTCCTTTCCAAAATATAAGTCTTTGTAGAGGTTTCCACTATGGATCACATACAGATGTATACAGATACATTTTAGAGTGTGGATTCACTCATTTTGCTCCATATGTAGTCCATGGTGGAATCTATACAAAGACTTGTATTTAGGAACGGAGAGAGTACTTATTAAGGAAGAACGGAAGAGGAACATGCTAAAGAAGAGCAAGCAGATTTTGGATAATAAAATGTTCGTTGCACAGTGCCCACACATGATGAACCAGAGTGCATTAAGAATGCAACTCCCTGTTGTCTCTCTATATGTGGTGCACGTGATTTTCGAAAGTAAAGTAGGAACATTAGCTGACTAATTAAACATTAGCTGAGCAACAAGTTTTGAATTATGAGTGGCACATTGTTTAGCTTGATGGATTCAGGAGCAGTCCTAAGCAGCTACGATGATGGTACTGAATATAGAGGCATGTTGGCATGCAAGTCGCGTGACTTTTGTCATTTGGGTCAGTCGACCATTTCAGGCGGTTGGATGAAGATCCAATGTGTCCTAACCCTTCTTCCTCGTCACTGATTCTTTCCATACAAAACACCGCACGGGCCGCCGGCCGAACCACCGGCCCCGACCCCCCTGTCGGTGTCAAAACTGGTGGATCTCGGGTAGGGGGTCCCGAACTGTGCATCTATATGGTAATTAGACACTGAACATGTGGCATTCACACAAAGCATGTTTAAATTAATCAAATGACATAGCAATGCGAGACACCATACGCACGATATGAGCAACATAACCCTGCCAAGTTAGAGCATACACCTCGGGGAATAGGACTGGTCATCTGTCTCTGAATCCTCCTCTCGAGGAGCTATCCGTAACCAGCGAGATATGCGCTTCGTCGAGATAGCATAGTCTGCTCAAGACCTTGTTTTCACCTGAATTTGCCATCAACGTGTCAAATGGCTGATGCACACGAAGAGCAGCTTGAATGTACTAACATTGTTGACAAATGTAATATGTAACGCAAAAAAGGATGGCCTGATATAATTTATATATAAGATGACTGGCTAAGCAGGATGGCATTGCAAAATTCACATATATGATGCCTGGCTAAACAAGATGGCGCTGTATAGTTCACATAAACGATGAATATACTAAACAGATGGCATTCACACAAAGGATGTATAAACTAAACAGATGACATATTTGATGTATAAAGTAAGCAATGCAAGACACCATATGCATGATATAACCAACATCAGCATGCCAAGTTAGAGCGAAGACCTCGGGGGTAAATAGGAGTTGTCTTTCCTTCCGAATCCCCTCATAACAGATATCTTCCTCTCGATTACAATCCAAATGCGTGGAGGGGGGCTGCCTTTGCGCCTACCATGGAGCGACGATGCATGAAATTTTATTGCCACGCAAGGCTCGTCTCTTTTGCTCTACATGTTCGGGCCCATTGTTTACAATAACTGTCATGCATAGGAATAAAACATAGTGAGATTATGTAAGGAGTGCATGCAGAAATCCAGAGTGATGGTAGCAACTCGTGGATAGACCCAAAACCAATAATAGCAGTGATAATGGCTTCAGTTAAAAATACAGATAATGGCTTTTTACTGCTTGTTTCCCACCCAACATGAAACTCATAGTAGACACCGGAGATTAACCAGATAGTAGATAGATACTATTGATAGCGGCCCGATATGTACCGCACAACCATTTAAAAACTCAAGTTTGACCATTAGTTTGGAGCCGACTCAGAGTCTAATCGGTGAACAGGACGATAAAGTAGCATGTAATATTAAGCGATGCATAACGAAGCAGACACGAAAGAGTGCGACCTCTCTTGCGGACCCGTAGTCCTCGAGGTCATCTGCTCGGTTGATGATGGTAATGCAGTTTTCATGGCTGCCACCGCGGGCGTAAGATCCGAGGCTGCGAAAGACAGTCCGAGGCCGGATCACTGCTGTGCTTGGACCCTTCGTCGGTGGAGCATTGAGCTGGGTGGACGACGGCAAGAAGCAAGAGCGGGACAAACCACACAAGGTTTTCTTTGACAACTATCTGTAAGAGAGGTAATTCTGTAAGTGCTCGCTTGAATTGGAGGATTCCAACAATGCAGGATAGGAAATAGACAGAATAGGATTGGAATGCACGTGCAAAGCAGAGAATTTAAAACACCGGATTTCGCCAACTGGGTGTTTGATTCACAACAATTGAAGATCACAGGATGCAAAGAAGCATGGTGAGATTAAGTCAAACCACAAGAAAATATACGGTTATAATGCTATTATGCTACTATCTCTCGTCTTCGCTTCATGAATAGGAATTTGAAAAGGAGGACACGTGAAAATTAATTCCTACGTTTTTTCTTTCAAGGAGACACTAAAGGAACAAATCCGTGTGCTCGATGGACAATATATATAACATGTAGAGTAAAAAGAGATGCAACAAGTGTACAACCTCTTTGGCGGCCATGTCGATCTCAACGTGATTGGGTTGGCGGTGAGGATGCTCGCTGACTTTTTTGTCGGAGGAGGGAAGAAGATCTTTGGCCCTGGAGATGGAGCCCGAGGTACGCTCACCTGTGATGGAGGGTTTCGCTCGTTGGAGCAACTCCGTGAGTTGTACGACGCCGAGGTGAAGCAGACAAGAGAGACAACGAACAACGTTAACCTAAGTGGAATTCTAATAGCATCTCCAATACATGACGAAAATACATAACCACAAAGTGCTAGATGTAAAATACATCAGCCGCTCATCTCGAACTTAATCACAAAACTGAACTTAATCGTTAAACCGAACTTAATCGTCAAACTGAACTTAAGCGTTAAACTGAATTTTCTTTGTCGAAACTGAATTTTGTTGTCGAAATTGAACGCACTAGCAAGGTGAGGCTACATGTCGGTCGATCGACTTCTTCATCTTCGGTGGGTCGATTTTGCAGCCGTTGGATACAAAATCAAGGGCCTGCGGTTCATCTTCAACCTCCACCCTCGAGCCGCCACCACCACCGGCCAAACAGCAGCCCCGCCGCCTGCACGGTGGTGCGCCGCCGCCCGCCCAAAACACTCCCACCGCGGTCCGCCGCTGCCCTGCCATCCTCTAGGCCCCCACGTGCGAGCTTTTCTCCGGCGATCCCCACGCCACCGCCCGCCACCGCCTGCGACAACCGCCCCATCCCGAACCCTAAGATAGATAGTGGGTACCTCCCGTGAGCCCCCTCCCGCAAGGGCTGGTTCTTCCTTCACCCATGAGCCCCCTGAAAATCGATCGAACCAAAAGTCGATTCATCGATCAAGTGTAGCTAAATCGAGCAGCATCGGAAGCAAGAGCAAGAACAAGAGCGAGAGCAGCAACGCGAGCAAGAGCAATAGCAAGAGCAGACCAGGCAGGGGACCGAGAGCAAGAGCAGAGCAGCAGCGCGAGCGAGAGCTAAAGCAGCAGCAGCTCCCATCGATGTGGACGTCGCCGCCGAGGGAGCGACGCTGGAGGAAGTGGCGGCGACGCCGTCATGGATGGAGCAGCGCCGTGTCGGTTTCGGGACCGAAAGCGCCGCAGCACCGTGAGATCGAATCAAGATGAAAATGTGGTGATTAGTGTACAACCTCTTTGGTGGCGCCGATTAGGCTGCAGCTTCATCCGAGGAAATGGTGATGATGATGCTCTTCCGGTGGTGCAGGTGAAGACGGCGGTGTGGGAATGGAGGTGGCGTGAAAGACGAGGGGAACGTCGGGGCAGCTCCTTGGAGGTGGAGGACGGGTTGGCTGAACCAGCGGGATGATGAGATCGGATCCTCATCCGGTACGGTGGATGAGGGACGTCGAGGTGTTGCTGTGGACGACGTCGTCGGGGAAGAGGCTCCGGCTAGGTGGCGGACGGAGCAGGTTGTGGGGTTTTGTCGCGGGTTTTCGCGGCCTCGGTGTATGAATGGGTGGGCGGATGGGATGGCAAGTGGGGAACCATGGCTTAGAGACGCCTTGTCCGAAATGTGGGGTAAATTTAAAGTACCCCCACCGATTTGAGGCGGTTCTTTCGGTTCAGGGTACCACGGGCATTTCGCGGTCGGGATTTCACAGAGGTGGGAGTTTTCGCGTTGTAATTTTGGAATAGCAAGGCGCGGGTTGAGATGGAGGAGTTGTTGAGCACAACAAGACAAAGATATATCTTAAATATTTCGCTAACAAGGCCCGGTTGAAATTTCCGGACAAGCCTAACGGTAATCGTACCAAATCAATGCGCACTACAAATGTCAATCAAAACTTTGAAGTCATGTTATGTTCAATTAAAATATTCCGCCACGTATAATGCATGCAACCTACTACTCAAATGAACGCTTTAGTGCATTCCAAACGATATACTACCGCTTCAAGATGAACTAAATTTGAATTCGCTTTCTATTTGAATAAGATCTGCAGTAATGATTGTTGTGAATTCAAAGCATTTGAATTCGTTTCTCTGTTTTAATAAGATCTACAATCATCATTATTGTCAAGTTAAACCATCATTTGTGTATTATCTTCACAAGACACCACATGATTAGTCTCGAGTTACATATGAACTATGTGTACTATATGAACTCGAACTAGATTTTTTGAATCCACTTTATTTTGATTTCAAATCACATTACATTTCTAGCTCTAGCTTGATCTTCATAATCTAAACCATGTCTCATATGTATAATGTGTTTATCACATTATGTATGGTGCCCCGCCCCCTACGCCTACAAGTATTTAGATGTGAGTTGCAAACACCACACATTACCACAAATTAAAATAAAATGTGAGAATGTTTGATATATAGTATTGTTTAGATTGTTCGATATTTAGTTGTAAGCTGCAAATGCCGCACATTATCACAAATTCAAGTAAAATGTGAGATTGTTTGATGTATAGTATGGTTTAGATTGTTCGGCATTCAGTTGTGAGTTGCAAACGCCATGCATTATCACATTTTGGTATAACACGTGCACAACACGTGTATCACCACTATATTCGTGCATGCAATGTTTAAAACACTATGATCTCCTGTTCAAATATATGAATCCGCTTTCATATCAAATTATGATCTTTGTTAGTCTATTACACCCACACAATCCTCTAACCTTTGTAGCTACCACTAACTTTCTCTCGTGCATGCACACGCCTCCTCGCCTCCCCTCCCTCAAAGATTCTATCCACCGGCACATTCATTTTTTTCTTTAGGTCGTTCTCCCGTAGTCTCCACAACTCCTTTCTCGACACACATCGATCGATAAACCTCTCCAATGATGCCCGCCTACAACATACACACACACCTTCAATCTCCTCCTTTATGTGTCCTTGCCTCGTGTCTCTCATACGGCCAGCACACGGTAAACTCTCGCCTCTTTTCATCGATCTCACAACAACACACTCCTCCCCTATCTAGCTAGTAGTTGGGCCTCTCGCACCACCTCCTAGCTCCATTCTCTCTGCTCATCCGTCTCACTGGGCCTTATTTGCCTCTAACAAATGGGCGACACCGACCGGTCTCTCGCTATACATATAGCTAGCTAGGTCCTTATAACTCGCTTTTACCCACACGCCGATCGATCTACCTCATTAGTTGTGTCTCTCCTTCCTCCGACAAACAACAATTGATCTACCGATCTAGTTAGGTTTGCTTACCAAACACATGGTTCCCTTCATCATCCATGGATGCGTCCCCACAGATCTATCACGCACATGCATGCATGTAAACACATCCCCACTCTTATTGATAACATTGCGTTCCACCCTCGCTTGTCTAGTAGGCCTCTCCCACCATCTCCGAGAAGCAACTCCATCACCCATCCAGCACTCTACCCCTCTCCCTCCATCTCCCTCTCTCTCTCTCTCTCTCTCTCTCTCTGTCCCATCATATTTCCGTCCTTCGCTTATGTATGGATGTCCACCGATCTCCCTCAAGACATAGCTGGGTCTCTCCTTCTCAACACATATACGAAGTCGTTTCTACCTCTATAGTTAGGCCTCTCCCTACCCCTCCCCCACCCCTCTCGCTACGCCTTGAGCTTATGCTGGTTTTCCAAGAGGAGAAGATGATGCAGACAAGAGCGTAAGTATTTCCCTCAGTTTTTGAGAACAAGGTATCAATCCAGTAGGAGGCCACGCACAAGTCCCTCGTACCTGCACAAAATGATGGCTACTCGCAACCAACGCGATTAGGGGTTGTCAATCCCTTCACGGTCACTTACGAAAGTGAGCTGATAGAGATAATATTTTGGTATTTTTGGTATAAAGATGCAAAGTGAAAAGTAAAAGCAAAGTAAAACAAAGCAAGTAAATAAAGTGATAGAGATTGATATGATGAGAATAGACCTGGGGGCCATAGGTTTCACTAGTGGCTTCTCTCAAGAGCATAGACTTTCTACGGTGGGTGAACAAATTACTGTTGAGAAATTGACAGAATTGAGCATAGTTATGAGGTTATCTAGGTATGATCATGTATATAGGCATCACGTCCGAGACAAGTAGACCGAAACGATTCTGCATCTACTACTATTACTCCACTCATCGACCGCTATCCAAAGATGCATCTAGAGTATTAAGTTAAAAACAGAGTAACGCCTTAAGTAAGATGACATGATGTAGAGGAATAAATTCATGCAATATGATAAAAACCCCATCTTGTTATCCTCGATGGCAACAATACAATATGTGCCTTCCAACCCTTTCTGTCACTGGGTAAGGACACCGCAAGATTGAACCCAAAGCTAAGCACTTCTCCCATTGAAAGAACTACCAATCTAGTTGGCCAAACCAAACGGATAATTCGAAGAGACTTGCAAAGATAACTCAATCATACATAAAAGAATTCAGAGAAGAATCAAATATTATTCATAGATAAGCTGGATCATAAACCCACAATTCATCGGTCTCAACAAACACACCGCAAAAAGAAGATTACATCGAATAGATCTCAACGAGAGAGGGGGAGAACATTATATTGAGATCCAAAAGAGAGAAGAAGCCATCTAGCTACTAGCTATGGACCCAAGGTCCAAGTAAACTACTCACACTTCATCGGAGAGGCTATGGTGTTGATGTAGAAGCCCTCCGTGGTGGATGCCCCTCAAAGTGAGCTCCTAACAGGCCCCAAGATGGGATCTCGTGGATACAGGAAGTTGCGGCGGTGGAATTAGGTTTTGGCCCTGTTATGATCGCTTGGGGGTACGTAGGTATATATAGGAGGAAGGAGTACATCGGTGGAGCATCAGGGGGCCCACAAGGTAGGGGGCGCGCCCAAGGGGGCGCCCTCCACCCTCGTGACCGCCTCTGGCACTGCTTGGAGTAGGGTCCAAGTCTCCTGGATTACATTCGGTGAGAAAATCATGTTCCCAAAGGTTTCATTCCGTTTGGACTCTGTTTGATATTCTGTTTCTTCGAAACACTGAAATAGGCAAAAGACAACAATTCTGGGCTGGGCCTCCGGTTAATAGGTTAGTCCCAAAAGTAATATAAAAGTGGAAAATAAAGCCCAATATAGTCCAAAAGAATAGATAAAGTAGCATGGAGCAATAAAAAATTATAGATACGTTGGAGACGTATCAGGCATCCCCAAGCTTAATTCCTGCTCGTCCTCGAGTAGCTAAATGATAAAAAGAGAATTTTTGATGTGGAGTGATACTTTGGAATAATTTCAATGTAAATCTTCTTAATTGTGACATGAATATTCAGATCCGAAAGATTCAAGACAAAAGTTCATATTGACATAAAAATAATAATACTTCAAGCATACTAATCAAAGTAATCATGTCTTCTCAAAATAACATGGCAAAAGAAAGTTCAACCCTACAAAATCATATGGTTAGGCTATGCTTCATTTTCGTCACATAAAGATGTTCCCAACTTCTATACCCCCGATGACAAGCCAAGTAATTGTTTCATACTTAAATAATCTCAAACTTTTTCAACCTTCACGCAATACATGAGCGTGAGCCATGGATATAGCACTATGGGTGAAATAGAATATGATGATGGGGATTGTGTGGAGAAGACAAAAAAAGGAGAAAGTCTCACATTGACGAGGCTAATCAACGGGCTATGGAGATGCCCATTAATTGATGTCAACATGAGGAGTAGGGATTGCCATGCAACAGATGCACTAGAGCTATGAATGCTCAACAAAAGAAAACTAGTGGGTGTGCATCCAACTTGCTTGCTCATGAAGACCTAGGGCATTTGAGGAAGCCCATCGTAGGAATATACAAGCCAAGTTCTATAATGAAAAATTCCCACTAGCATGAAAAGGACAACTTATGAGACTCACTATATGAAAAGCATGGTGCTACTTTGAAGCACAATATATGAGACTCACTACATGAAGAACAAGGTGCTACTTTGAAGCACAACATATGAGACTCACTACATGAAGAACAAGTTGCTACTTTGAAGCACAAGTGTGGAAAAAGAGATAGTAGCATTGCCCTATATATATATATATATATATATATATATATATATATATATATATATATATATATATATATATATATATATATATATATATATATTTGGCCTTTTTTTTTTAGCCTTTTTGGGCAATGCTCTAATAATGATGATCATCAAACTTCTATTGATTACAACATAAGGATTACAACTCAAACTTAGAACAAGATATGACTCTATATGAATGCCTCCGTGTGTACGGGATGGTGCAATGAATCAAGAGTGACATGTATGAAAAATAATGCATGGTGGCTTTGCCACAAATACGATGTCAACTACATGATCATGCAATGGCAATATGACAAAAGTAAAGTATGTCATGATGATGAACGGAACGGTGGAAAGTTGCATGACAATATATCTCGGAATGGCTATGGAAATGCCATAATAGGTAGGTATGGTGGCTGTTTTGAGGAAGATATAAGGAGGTTTATGTGAAAGAGCGATCATATCACGGGGTTTGATGCACCGAGAAGTTTGCACCAACTCTCAAGGTGAGAAAGGGCAATGCAGTGCATCAAGAGACTAGCAATGATGGAAGGGTGAGAGTGCGTATAATCCATGGACTCAACATTAGTCAAAAGAACTCATATACTTATTGCAAAAATTTAGAAGTCATCAAAAATCAAGTACTACGTGCATGCTCCTAGGGAGATAGATTGGTAGGAAAAGACCATCGCTCGTCCCCGACCGCCACTCATAAGGATGCACAAGCCAGGTACACTTCATGTTTCAAATTTGTTACACAACTTTAACCATACGTGCATGCTACGGGACTTGCAAACTTCAACACAAGTATTTCTCAAATTCATAATCACCCAACTAGCACGACTTATATTATCACCTTCGTATCTCAAAACAATTATCAAGCATCAAACTTATCTTAGTATTCAACGCACTCAAAAGAAAGTTTCACATATCTTGAATACCAAGTATATTAACATTAAGCAAATTACCATGCTATTAATGACTCTCAAAATGATCTAAGTGAAGCATGAGAGATCAAGTTTCTTTAAAACAAATCCGCCACCATGCTCTAAAAGATATAAGTGAAGCACTAGAGCAAAACTATCAAGCTCAAAAGATATAAGTGAAGCACTATGAACAAAACTATCAAGCTCAAAAGATATAAGTGAAGCACATAGAGTATTCTATCAAATTTTAATTCATGTATGGCTCCCTCAAAAGGTGTGTACAACAAGTATGATTGTGGTAGACTAACAAGCAAAGACACAAATAATACAAGACGCTCCAAGCAAAACACATATCATGTGGTGAATAAAAATACAGCTCCAAGTAAATTACCGATGGAAGTGGACGAAAGAGGGGATGCCTTCCGGGGCATCCCCAAGCTTTGACTTTTTGGTGTCCTTGGATTATATTGGGGGTGCCATGGGAATCCCCAAGCTTAGTCTCTTGCCACTCCTTGTTCCATAATCCATCAAAAGAATTCACCCAAAACTTGAAAACTTCACAACACAAAACTCAATAGAAATCTCGTGAGCTCCGTTAGAGAAAGAAAACAAAATACTACTTTAAGGTACTGTAATGAACTCATTCTTTATTTATATTCGTGTTAAACCTACTGTATTCCAACTTCTCTATGGATCATAAACTATTTTACTAGCCATAGATTCATCAAAATAAGCAAACAACACACGCAAAATAGAATCTGTCAAAAACAGAACAGTCTGTAGTAATCTGTTACTAACGCAAACTTATGGAACCCAAAAAATTCTACCAAAATTAGAAGACCTGGAAAATTTGTTTATTGATCAGCACCAATTTTAATCAGTATTTTATCACGTTCTGGTGATTTTTAACAATTCGGGCACTGAGCGCAAAGTTTCTGGAAATTGCAGCAAGATCAAATAACTATCATCCAAGAAGATCCAATAGGTCTAGCTTGGCACAAACACTAATTAAAAGATAAAACCACATCTAAACATAGGCTAGATGGATTATTTATTCCTAAACAGAAGCAAAAACAAAAAACACAAAATAAAATTGGGTTGCCTCCCAACAAGCGCTCGTTTAACGCCCCTAGCTAGGCATAAAGGCAAGGATAGATCTAGGTATTGCCATCTTTAATTTTCAGTTTTTTAGCGGAGTCATGCTCGAATCCGGGGGGTTCTTTCCGCTTCCCTTCATACTCAGAAATTTTTAGATCTAAAGAATCCAACCGCTTATTACAAAGAGTAATCAACATATTCATGCGGTGGAGATTTCCGCTAACACTTTTAAGAGGCTCAAGAGATTTTTGTAAAAAAATTGTTACTTCACAAATCTTCTCAAACACTTGGTTTCTTCCCGGTAGGATGAGATCCTCCCTTTGGGGTAATGTTCCACTATTCCTCTATAATTTCATGCGACATCTGGGACCAATCTCAATGAAATTTCCCTTGGCAATGCAATCCAAGAGTTGTCTATGCGTCATATTTAACCCAACATAAGAATTACGAAGAAGAATTCTAAAGTTCACCTCTAGGGTGCACTTACGATAAGATTCCATCATCCTATACCAAGCATCTTTTAAGTTTTCTCCTTGCCTTTGCTTGAAGTGAAGAACTTCAAACTCGGGAGACATAGGAGCGGATAAGGAATTCGACATAACGACAAGCAAGCGAACTAACACACGAGCAAACAAAAGGCAACGGAAAGGGAGGAGGAGATTGGGAAAGAGAGGGCGAATAAAACGGCAAGGGTGAAGTGGGGGAGAGGAAACCGAGAGGCAAAAGGCAAATAATGTAATGCGAGAGATAGGGATTGTGATGGGTACTTGGTATGATTGACTTGCTTGCGTGTGCCTCCCCGACAACGGCGCCAGAAATCCTTCTTGCTACGTCTTGAGCTTGCGTTGGTTTTCCCGGAAGAGGAGAGGATGATGCAGCACAGTAGCGTAAGTATTTCTCTCAGTTTTTGAGAACCAAGGTATCAATCCAGTAGGAGGCCACGCACAAGTCCCTCGTACCTGCACAAAACGATAGCTACCCGCAACCAACACGATTAGCGGTTGTCAATCCCTTCACGGTCACTTACGAGAGTGAGATCTGATAGAGATAATATTTTTGGTATTTTTGGTATAAAGATGCAAAGTGAAAAGTAAAACAAAGCAAGTACATAAAGTGATAGAGATTGATATGATGAGAATAGACCCGGGGGCCATAGGTTTCACTAGTGGCTTCTCTCAAGAGCATAGACTTTCTACGGTGGGTGAACAAATTACTGTTGAGCAATTGACAGAATTGAGCATAGTTATGAGGTTATCTAGGTATGATCATGTATATAGGCATCACGTCCGAGACAAGTAGACCAAACGATTCTCAGATCTACTATTATTACTCCACTCATCGACCGCTATCCAAAGCATGCATCTAGAGTATTAAGTTAAAAACAGAGTAACGCCTTAAGTAAGATGACATGATGTAGAGGAATAAATTCATGCAATATGATAAAAACCCCATCATGTTATCCTCGATGGCAACAACCCAATACATGCCTTGCAACCCTTTCTGTCACTGGGTAAGGACACCGCAAGATTGAACCCAAAGCTAAGCACTTCTCCCATTGCAAAAACTACCAATCTAGTTGGCCAAACCAAACGGATAATTCGAAGAGACTTGCAAAGATAACTCAATCATACATAAAAGAATTCAGAGAAGAATCAAATATTATTCATAGATAAGCTGGATCATAAACCCACAATTCATCGGTCTCAACAAACACACCGCAAAAAGAAGATTACATCGAATAGATCTCCACGAGAGAGGGGGAGAACATTGTATTGAGATCCAAAAAGAGAGAAGAAGCCATCTAGCTACTAGCTATGGACCCGAAGGTCTGAAGTAAACTACTCACACTTCATCGGAGAGGCTATGGTGTTGATTTAGAAGCCCTCCGTGGTGGATGCCCCCTCCGGCGGAGCTCCGGAACAGGCCCCAAGATGGGATCTCGTGGATACAGGAAGTTGCTGTGACGCCCTCGATTCAATCGTACACTAATCATGCACGCAAATGTGTACGATCAAGATCAAGGACTCACGGGAAGATATCACAACACAACTCTACAAATAAAATAAGTCATACAAGCATCATAATACAAGCCAGGGGCCTCGAGGGCTCGAATACAAGTGCTCGATCATAGACGAAGTCAGCGGAAGCAACAATATCTCGAGTACGTACATAAGTTAAACAAGGTGCCATAAGATGGCTAGCACAAACCGGGATACAGATCGAAGAGGAGCAGCCTCCCGCAGGATCCTCCTAAGCTACTCTCGGTCGTCGCGGTGGGCTGGCTGCGTAGTAGTAGGCACCTCCAGTAGTAGTCGCCATCGACAGTGGCGTCTGCTCCGGCTCCATAGTCTGTTGCAGCAATCGAGTAGAGGTAGGGGAAAAGGGGAACAAGGCAACCGTGAGTACTCATCCAAAGTACTGCAAGCAAGGAGCTACACTACATATGCATGGATATATGTGTAAAGGGCCATATCAAGGACTGACTGCAGAATGCCGTAATAAGAGGGGATAGCTAGTCTTATCGAAGACTACGCTTCGTCACCTGTCTTGCAACAGTAGAGGAGGGCAATCAAGTCCTCCAAGTAACATCACATAGCAATAATCCTACCCGCAATCCCGCTCATATCCACGAGCGAGAGCGACCACCGGTTGTATCCGCACTTGGAAGGGTGTGTTTTATCAAGTATCCGGTTCTAGTTGTCATAAGCTCAAGGTACAACTCCAAGTCGCCCTGTTATCAAGATCACGGCTATCCGAATAGATTAACTTCGCAGGGTGCACCATCTTACCCAAAGACGCTTGATCCCATTTGGCCGGACACACTTTCTGGGTCATGCCCGCCGCTGAAGATCAACACGCCGCAGCCCCACCTAGGCACAACAGAGAGGCCAACACGCCGGTCTAAACCTAAGCGCCGCAGGGTTCGGGCCCATCGCCTCGAGCACACCCAGACGCTGCGTGACGTGCCGAAGCGCACTCTAGCCCATCAGCGTTCCAGTCCAATCGGCGCGCGCCGCTCCGTCGGCCGATGTCTCAAGTATTTGGCCGATACCACGACGCCGGATACCCATAACTACTCCCGCCAGAGATGGTTAGTGCGATAAGCTCAGAGCCAACTCAGATCAAATACCAAGACCTCGTTAAGCGTGTTAAGTATCCGCGAACGCCGAACAGGCTGTGCCCACCTCTCTCCTAGGCGGTCTCAACCTGCCTGCCGCCTCCGCCACAAAGATCCACTCATGGGTGCTCCATCACCGACCGACTTTAGTCTCACATGTATCATGTATAAGTATATAGTATATACCCGTGATCAACTCCCGAGTGATCACGCCCGATAGTATAGCACGCAGCAGACGGACAAGAAAGTAGGGCCACAGATGAAAGTACTAGCATCCTATACTAAGCATATAGGATTGCGTAAGGTAACAAATGGTTACAAGGACAAAGCTATGCAGCAAAGATAGGAGTATCTCGAAAACAAGAATATGCTATGCTACTCTAATGCAAGCAGATAGAGAAGAGTAGGCGATATCCGTGATCAAGGGGGGGGGCTTGCCTGGTTGCTCGCAAGAGAGAGGGTCGTCAACACCGTAGTCAAACCGCCACCAGCAGCGCCGGTCTCGTAGTCTACCGGAGAGAAGAGGGGAAGAAACAATGAATACAAAGTAAACAGATGCATATCGATGCATGACATGCCAAGAAGCTATGCTAGGCGTGTTCTAACGTGGTAGGGGGTTGGTTAAGGGGAAACATCCGGAAAGTAATCCGGTGTTTTGGGTTTTCAGCAGAGGAGCCGAGGGGAAAAGTTGCAGGTCTGATAGGTTAGGGGTGTGTGGCGGACGAACGGATTGCGATCCGGATTCGCCTCGTCGCTCGAGCAACTTTCATGTTGAAAATATTTTAACCGAAGTTACGGATTAAAAGATATGATTTTAAAAGATTTTAATAATTTCGGAATTTAATTAATTATTTAATTAATTCAAAATGTATTTATGACGCCAAGATGATGTCATGCCGACGTCAAGAGTCAACAGGGTTGACTAAGTCAACCTCGACGTGTGGGTCCTGTCAGTCATACATCGTTAATCGATTAACCTAATTAAGTTTAATTAATAGTAGTTAATTAGGTTAATTAGTGATTAGGTTTAATTAATCAGATTAATTAAATTATTTAATTACTTAATTAATTGATTAATTAATTAATTAATTTTATTCATTTTATTTATTCTTATTTAATTTTCATTCTTCCCTTTTTTTTAAAATCGTTCTGGGGCGGGCCCCGTTTGTCATAGGCCCATAGGGGCCTATCGGTTTCGGGCGTGCAGGTGACGAGCGCCAGCCCGAATGGGCGCCTACCAGCCAACAGGGGATCATGAGGCGTCGCCGATCATCGAACGGCGGCCGCAGGCCGGGAAGGAAGGGGCGGCATGGCGCGGCAGAGCCGGAGCGAGGGTTTAGGGAGGGGGGCTGGCGGTGAGGCCGCAATGAAGTGGGGGAGGCGGCCACGATGGAGGCCGGGCGGTGAGCACGGGCGAGGGGATGCGGACACGGCCCTGGGCGTCAAGGCGTCGGCGGCGCCGCGGGCGGGCGCGACGAGGAGGTCCGGGGTTCGGTGGCCGGATGCGAGGGCGCCGGCCGACGGGAGAGAGAGGGGGGAGAAGAGGGAGGCGGGGACGGCGTGGTCATGACGGCGCTGGCCAAGGTGATCATGAGGGGGAGGCGGCTGAGCCGGGCGACGGGGGCTCGGGCCACGGTGGCGGCCGGGAGGGGGGCGAGGGAGCGATGGGGAGAGGGCGAAGCTCACAGGGGCCGTGGGGTCTAGGAGGCGGGCGCGGTGGAGCTTGGTGGCGACCGCGAGGAGGGAGTTTGGGAGGCGGCCGACCGCGCCGGGAAGATCCGTGAGGCGTGGGGGTTGGGACGACCACATGGCGGAGGGTGCCCAGTGGGGCGACGTGTGGAGGGGGGGTCCAGACGGCGGCGAGGGGCTAGGGGCGGAGGCGACGTGTCGGGCGGCGGGGTCGTCGGGGCGAGGGGAGGGGAGGAGGATCGGCCCGATCCAGATCAAGGGGAGGGGGGGAAAGGGATCGGGGAGGGGAGTGGGGAGCTAGGGTTCCCACCGCTCGGGAGGGGGGTTAAGTGGGGGGGCGGTTGGGCCGGGCCGTGGGAGGGGGGGCGGGTGGGGGTTCGGGAGCTGGTGGGCAGTGGGGAAGGGCTGGCCCAGATGGGCCAGTGGGGTTTCCTTCCCCCACTTCCTTTTTTTTTATCTTTCCTTTTTCTTACTTTCTTCTTTTCTGTTTTAGTTTATTTAAAATGCCAAAACACTTTACAAAATTTTGTGCACCCCACCATAATTAGGTTTGTTATTTTGACAACCCCTAACATTTTAGTTTTAGTTTTTGAAAACTTTTATCCTTTGCTTTTGTTTTGAATTTGTTTTAGACCGGTTCAATCAACGTGAGTTTAGTCACGAAGAATCGGGTGATTACTGTAGCTTAATTATCCGGTGTTACAAATCTCCTCCATTACAAGAAATCTCGCCCCGAGATTTAGGAGGTAGCAGGAAAGAGTGCGGATATTCATCTCAAGACGATCCTCGCTCCTGTGTGGCTTCGCTTTCTTGAGTGATTCACCATCGGACTTTGAGGAACTTGATCGCGCCTTTCCGTGCAGCGGCGCTCAGCTTGGTCGAGAATGCGGACCGGATGTTCTTTATAGGAGAGGTCCTGTTGCAACCGAGCACTTCATGGTCCATCGCCAGATTGGGTCCTTGAAGCAGCGTCGGAGTTGTGACACGTGGAACACATCGTGAACTCCGAGAAAGGTTCGACGGAAGCTCCAGCTTGATATGCCACTTTTCCACGCCTTTCCAGAATAGTGAATGGGCCAATATAGCGAGGAGCTAACTTGCCCTTGATCCTGAAGCGTGAGCACCCTTCATTGGTGTAACGCGAAGATAGGCCTTTTCGCCAAAGTTGATAGACCATGTCTTTGTGATGACGGTCATAATTACTCTTTGACGTGATCGAGCAGTCTTGAGATTCTCGCGAATAATGCGGACTTGTTCTTCGCATGTTGGATAATATCCGGACCGTAGAGTGGACGTTCCCCGCTTTTCGACCGGTTCAGAGGGGTTCGCACTTTCGCCCATATAACACTTCAAGGGGGCCATCTTCGACTAGCTTGATAGCTATTATTATAAGAGAACTCAAAGATACGGAGAGATTCCTCCCATTTCTTGCGAATGAACGACACAAGCTCAAGCATGTCTTCGAGAATTTGGTTGACACGCTCAACTTGCCCTTGAGATCATGGATGAAACGCAGATCGAAAGATAAATGAGTACCCATAGCTTCTTGAAAACTTGCCCGTAATCTTGAAGTGAATAAGCTGCCACGGTCCGAATCGACAACCAGTGGAATACCGTGAAGTGAAACAATTTCGACATATAGAGAGTTGCAAGCTGGCTAGCAAGGATCGTTTTTTTGACCGCCGTAAAGTGAGCAACTTTAGAGAGCCGGTCAATGACGACAAGAATAGCATCATTACCTTTCTCGTGATTTGGGAAATCCAAAGGACTAAGTCCATTTCAACATGGTCCCATTTCCATTCCGGAATAGAGATAGGTTGCAGAGTTCCAGCAGGCCTTTGATGTTCTCGCTTTGATACGACGGCAAACGCCACACTCGTAAACATAGCGAGCAATGTCCCGCTTCATATTAGACCACCGTAATCTCTCGATTTAATGTCTTGATACATCTTTGTACCGCCAGATGGATACATAGAGGCGATCATGAGCTTCTTTCATTACCTTCTGAGTCATATTCAGGTTTTCCTTCTTACACGGCACCACTAGGCGGCCTTTGAAGTACAAGGCGCCATCATCAGCAATAGTGAAGGATGAGGGATTTCCTTTTTTGATGTCTTGCTTAATCTTGTAGACTTCAGAGTCAAATCCCTGCATTGTCTTTATGGTGCCCACGAGATCGGGTTCAACAGCCAGGGTATAGAGGGAACCCTGGGGAACAACACGGAGATTCATCTTGCGGAACTCCGGAGGAGGGGGAGCGAGTGCACTGGGGAACAATATGGAGGTTCAGCTTTCAATTCTTCAACAAGTGAGGGCTGAACTTTGTGAACTCAAGGTGGTTGCAGAAGACTTATGCTCAAGGCATTAGCCATTACATTAGCCTTGCTCGGCGATAGGAAATACCCAAAACAAAGTCTACAACAGTCTCCATCCATCTCTCGCCGACGGAGGTTCAGGTCTGGCTGAGTAAATGATACTTCAGACTTTGGTGGTCGGTGAAGATCTCGCAACGACACGAGAAGGTAATGTCGCCATCGCTTCAATAAGATGAATGACAAAGAAGAAGCTCGAGGTCGTGAACTGGGTAGTTCTCTTCGTGAGGGCGCAATTGTCGAGAGGCATAAGCAACCACTTTGCGCTCCTGCATTAGAACACCGCCTAATCCTTGACGAGAAGCGCCGCAAATAAATGACGAAGTCCTTCTTAGTATCGTGGAGGAGCTAGCACTCGGGGCTCGGCAATCTTGGAGAAGTTCTCATTTAATCGACGGCAATAGTCAAGTAGACCGAGAAAACTTCGACTTGCTTAACGCTCTTCGGAGGAGTCCAATCGAGAATAGCCTCGAACTCGTTCAGGTTGACGCAATACCATCCTTAGAGATGACATGCCCAAGATAGGTTACTTCGGAAGCCGAATTCACACTTGGAGAACTTGGCATAGAGTTGATGCTCTCGTAGCTTTTCCAAAGACAAGACGAAGATGTTCAAGATGTTCTTCTTCATTCTTGGAAAAGATCAGATATCATCCAGATAAACCACGATTTAACTTGTCAAGGTAATCCATGAATATATAGTTCATCGAGGCGAGAGAAGGTAGCTGGAGCATTGGTTGCCGAAGACATGACGGTGTACTCGTATGAACCATAACGAGTCACAAATGCGGTCTTGGGGATATCCTCCTCACGAACACGGATCTGGTGGTAACCCAACCTCAAGTCGAGTTTCGAGAACACCGACGAACCAGCCAGCTTGATCATAAAGATCATTGATCCGAGGAAGAGGATACTTATTCGAATGGTAGCTTGATTTATAGGACGGTAGTCTTGGACCAATCGGTTTGTCCCATCCTTCTTCTTGACAAAGAGAGAAGGTGCTCCCCAAGGTGAGCAACTTGGGCTAATGAAACCGCTTTGAAGAGATTTATCGATTTCTCCTTTAGTTCAAGGAGTTCTGCGCGGCGGCATCTTGTATGGCCGCTGGCTATAGGAGTGGTGCTCGGTTTCAAGTCGATGACTAATTCGACAGCTCTAGCAGGGGAATCTCGAAGTTCTTCAGAAAGACGCCCCGGAAATCGCAAACGACAGAATGTTTTCAATGCCCTCGAGGGTGCGGCGCTCAATGCATTCAATGCATAGAGCCTTGCCTCGCATCTTGAACCGCAGCGAGCATTGTAGCTTATTATTTCATCGAAGGGTGTAGCAGATGGACGGTCTTAGTGGCGCAAACGATTGACGCCAGATGCGCTTTCAACCAATCCATCCCCAAAATGAGGTCGATGTTAGACGCCTTCGGATAATGGGGAGGCATAGAATTCCAGCCCTTCGATTTCCACGGGACGCCGACGCCAACCATGGAGGTTTGACATTGTCCCAAGGGGTTTTTACCACTACCAAGAGTTCATCTCCTCACACTTAACGCCGTGCTTGTATGCAAAGTCTTCGACATGAATGAATGCGATGCTCTGAATCGAATAAAACAGATGCGTGTCTCGAATTTACGAGGAGTGTACCCATCACAAGAGCAGGCTGGTCTTGAGCTTCGCTCAGATCAACGTGGTTGGCCCGAGCTTGCCCATAAGACTTGGCGGTGTTGTTGCGGGTCCAGGTGTTTCCACGCCACCGCCGGAAGGGCCACTGATTTTGGTTCTCGTTGCATTCTCTAGCACGGTGCCCTCGTTGACCGCACCAAGCACAAGCCATTATTGGGAGGGAACAGGAGCTTGGGGTGGTGGAGCTGGAAGTTTCGCCGCTTAGTTGTAGGCGCACGAGGTGTAGCATAGTTCGCCTTGAAGCAGTGCATTAATTTGGTACATACCGTTGGGAATCCATATCTTGCGCTTCTGCGAGGACGGGCCCAAGATGAGCCCGTGTCACAGTTGCGCTCGTTAGAGCTCGTATTCCTGCAGCACCAGTTTCGACATTGATAGCTTTGTTCACCAAGGTGGCGAAATCAGCAAAGTCGTGCACTAGGAGTGCGAGCTTGATGTCGCCTTGAAGTCCGCCACGGAACTTCTCTTGTCTGCGGCATCGCTTGCAATATCCTCTTCAAGATAGCGAGACAAGTCCAAGAAATCTCACGATATGCTTCGACAGCCTTGTTGCCTTGGGTGAGGTTGCGGAATTCACGCTTCTTCCGTCCATGACCCTTGAGGGATGAAGCGGCACGAAAGCAGCTTGAAGTCCGCCAGTGATGAGTGTTCCAACCGGCAGAGTACACCGTGGCTGTCCCACCATTGAGCTGCGGGTCCCTTCAGAAGAAGGAAGCAAAAGTGACATAGCTGGCGGGGCTACATCAGCAGACTCCATCTCATAGGTGATGTCACGAGCTACCATCAAGATCCAATGGCTGGGTTGAGCTGCGGTACACGCTGGGGTTCAGCGTATGAAATCCCGCAGAGTTGTTCCGTTTGGGTGCTTTGGTTCATATTGGGGCGAGGAAACTGAGCCATCATGTTTTCCATGAATGGCGATTCATCTCGAGCTGTTGGATCATACCAGCCATGTACTCAAAGCGGTGGTGGGAAGTTGGCACCACGACCACGACCTGCTGGCCTAACCATCCCGCTATTATATAACAGGGTAGTTCAAGATTTGAGAAATTAAGCAAGAGATGTGAATCATTCATGATGAAACATGCATAATGAAAGAAAGATGATGGGAACTACATAGTAGTTGGCATATCTTACAAAAGGAATCATGCATAGAGTTCGATACATAGAGTCCAAAGACATAGACTACTACATCATAGGCGGCACACATGTGCTCATGGCGAATACATCAAACACTAACAAGCAAGTCTCACTCGGCCCCACGCGGCATCATGGAGGTAGTCAGAGCCTCAAAGCTGATAGTGCGGCAGCGGATAGTCCTCCACGTCGGTGACTGGGGCCGCGGATACTCGGTGCTGAATCCGACGCCCGGTGGTAGAAAGGGGCCAAGCGCGGAGAGTAGCCTCCACGCCCGCCAACCGACACCCGGGGCATCACGGTCTCCGGCTGGGTAGATCGCAGAACGCGCAGCTCTCCGGATCGGACAAAGGGTGCATCAGCCTCGAGCACGGTAAAGGTGCCGACGGGTGATGTACAACTCGTGGCGAAGAGCTCGGTTAGCTCGATCCAGCCCATCGCGATGCGTAACAAAGTTCGATGGTGGAAGGGCTCTCGTGACAATGGAGTAGGCAGCAGCAGTAGTAACCTCCTCACCAACATCGACACGATAGCAATGTGCTCAAGGGGAGGTGTCCAACTCGATACTCAAGACGAAGACGTGTCGAGCAGCATAAGCAGCATCGTGGACTGCCATATCGATAGTCACTCCAACACCAAGTGCGGTAAAAGACAAGAGTGGACTCATACTCGAGAGTAGAGGTGGACGATGGCGCTGCATCGCTTCCCGGTTATAGTCCTGGTACTCCTCATAGACGGTGTACTCAGGTGCCAGCGATAACCCAGATAGGTCATCATCTCGCTAGCACCGCAGTGATCCCGAGGCACCAATGGCCGTCGTGTGGCGCACGACCTACCTCGTGGGTTCCATCCGAAAACAAAGACGCTTCAAAGGAGTCAAATGACAAGGTGGAAATTGATCAAATACAATTCCAAGAACAACTATGGCTATATCCAACTTTGGGGTGAATGTGGTCACGGGATCCTAGTGTTAGTTAGTAAAATCGTTTAACCCGAGTAGAAGAGAGTTCAGAGTCCCAGAGTAAAGGTCGAGGAGTAAAAGATCCTAGTACCACCCGATGGCGACGTGGGCCCGTAAGGCACACAGCCAAGTTAGTAAAAGTTTTTGCAATGTCTAGACTCGACTTCGGCCAAGGAGTGTGGAAGGGGGATTCCTACAGCAATGGCTCGATATTAATCTCAGACGCCTCGATTCAATCATACACTAATCATGCACGCAAATGTGTACGATCAAGATCAAGGACTCACGGAAGATATCACAACACAACTCTACAAATAAAATAAGTCATACAAGCATCATAATACAAGCCAGGGCCTCGAGGGCTCGAATACAAGTGCTCGATCATAGACGAAGTCGGCGGAAGCAACAATATCCGAGTACGCATATAAGTTAAACAAGGTGCCATAAGATGGCTAGCACAAACCGGGATACAGATCGAAGAGGAGCAGCCTCCCGCCAGGATCCTCTAAGCTACTCCTCGGTCGCGTCGCCGGGCTGCACGTAGTAGTAGGCACCTCCAGAGTAGTAGTCGCCATCGACAAGTGGCGCTCGCTCCTGGGCTCCATAGTCTGTTGCAGCAATCGAGTAGAGGTAGGGGAAAAGGGGAACAAGGCAACCGTGAGTACTCATCCAAAGTACTGCAAGCAAGGAGCTACACTACATATGCATGGATATATGTGTAAAGGGCCATATCGGTGGACTGCATCGCAGAATGCCGTAATAAGAGGGGATAGCTAGTCTTATCGAAGACTACGCTCGTCACCGCCTTGCAATGTAGAGGAGGGCAATCTCAAGTCCTCCAAGTAACATCACATAGCAATAATCCTACCCGCAATCCCTCGCTCATATCCTCGAGCGAGAGCGACCACCGTTGTATCCGCACTTGGAAGGTGTGTTTTATCAAGTATCCGGTTCTAGTTGTCATAAGCTCAAGGTACAACTCCAAGTCGCCCTGTTATCAAGATCACGGCTATCCGAATAGATTAACTTCCTGCAGGGTGCACCATCTTACCCAAAGACGCTTGATCCCATTTGGCCGGACACACTTTCTCGGTCATGCCCGCCGCTGAAGATCAACACGTCGCAGCCCCACCTAGGCACAACAGAGAGGCCAACACGCCGGTCTAAACCTAAGCGCGCAGGGTCCGGGCCCATCGCCTCGAAAGCACACCTGCATGTTATGCGACGCGTGCCGAAGCAGACTCTAGCCCATCAGCGCTCGGTCCAATCCGGGCCGCGCCGCCCGCTGTCGACGTCTCAAGTATTTCGGCCGATACCACGACGCCGGATACCCATAACTACTCCCGCGAGATGGTTAGTGCGATAAGCTCAGAGCCAACTCAGATCAAATACCAAGACCTCGTTAAGCAGTTAAGTATCCGCGAACGCCGAACAGGCCAGCCCACCTCTCTCCTAGGCGGTCTCAACTCGCCTGCCGCTCCGCCACAAAGATCCACTGCTGGTGCTCCATCACCGACCCGACTTTAGTCTCACATGTATCATGTATAAGTATATAGTATATACCCGTGATCAACTCCCGAGTGATCACGGCCCGATAGTATAGCACGCAGACGGACAAGAAAGTAGGGCCACAGATGAAAGTACTAGCATCCTATACTAAGCATATAGGATTGCGTAAGGTAACAATGTGGTTACAAGGACAAAGCTATGCAGCAAAGATAGGAGTATCTCAAAATAGTAACATGCTATGCTACTCTAATGCAAGCAAGATAGAGAAGAGTAGGCGATATCCGTGATCAAGGGGGGGCTTGCCTGGTTGCTCGCAAGAGAGAGGGGTCACAACACCGTAGTCGAACCGCCACCAGCGTGGCGGTCTCGTAGTCTACCGGAGAGAAGAGGGGAAGAAACAATGAATACAAAGTAAACAGATGCATATCGATGCATGACATGCCAAGAAGCGATGCCGGGCGTGCCCTAACGTGGTAGGGGGTACTGGTTAGGGGAAACATCCGGAAAGTAATCCGGTGTTTTGGGTTTTCGAGCAGAGGAGCCGAGGGGAAAAGTTGCAGGTCTGATAGGTTAGGGTGTGTGGCGGATGAACGGATTGCGATCCGGATTCGCCTTGTCGCTCGAGCAACTTTCATGTTGAAAATATTTTAACCGAAGTTACGGATTAAAAGATGTGATTTTTAAAAGATTTTAATAATTCTCGGAATTTAATTAATTATTTAATTAATTCAAAATGTATTTATGACGTCAAGATGATGTCATGCCGACGTCAAGAATCAATGTGGTTGACTAAGTCAACCTCGACGATGTGTGGGTCCTGCTCATTACACATCGTTAATCGATTAACCTAATTAATAGTAGTTAATTAGGTTAATTAATGATTAGGTTTAATTAATCAGGATTAATTAAATTATTTAATTACTTAATTAATTAATTAATTAGTTTTATTCATTTTATTTATTCTTATTTAATTTTCATTCTTCCCTTTTTTTTAAATCGTTCTGGGGCGGGCCCCGTTTGTCATAGGCCCATAGGGGCCTATCGGTTTCAAGGCAGGTGTGACGGGCGCCATTAATGGGCGCCCGCCAGAATATGGGGATCGGCGAGGCGTCACGACCATCGCAACGGGCCCGCAGCCGCCGGGAAGGAAAGGGGGCAAGGCGCGGCAGAGCGGAGCGAGGGTTTGGGAGGGTCACTGTCGGGCGAGGCCGCACTGAAGGGGGGAGGCGGCCACGATGGAGGCCGGGCGGTGAGCACGGGCGGGGATGCGGACACGGCCATGGCGTCGGGCGTCGCAAGGCGTCGCCGGGGTGCGACGGGAGGTCCGGGTTCGGTGGCCGAGGCGAGGGCGCCACGACGGGAGAGAGAGGGGGGAGAAGAGGAGGCGGGGACGGCGTGGGTCGCGGACGGCGCGCCATGGTGACAGCGTGGGGAGGCGGCCGAGCCGGCGACGGGCTCTGGGCTACGGTGGCGTCGGGGGGGGGGGCTAGGGAGCGACGGGAGAGGGCGAAGCTCACGAGGGGGTGGGGTCTAGGAGGCGGGCGCGGTGGAGCTTGGTGGCGACCGGCGAGGAGGGAGTCGGGAGGCGGCCGACCGGCGTTGGGAAGATCCGGTGAGGCGGGGGTGGGACGACCCAGCGTGGGTGCCCAGCGTGGGCGATGGTGTGGAGGGGGGTCCGGACGGCGAGGGGCGAGGGCGAGGCGACCGTGTCGGGGGGGCGGGGTCGTCGGCGCGAGGGGGGCGAGGTGGATCGGCCCGATCCAGATCAGGTGAGGGGGAAAGGGATCGGGAGGGCGAGTGGGGAGCTAGGGTTCCCCGCCGGGAGGGGGTTAAGTGGGGGGCGGTTGGGCCGGGCCGTGGGAGGGCTGGGCCAAAGGGGGTTCGGGAGTGGTGGGCCAGTGGGGAAGGGCTGGCTCAGATGGGCGATGGGGTTTCCTTCCCCACTTCTTTTTTTATCTTTTCCTTTTCTTACTTTCTTCTTTTCTGTTTTAGTTTACTTAAAATGCCAAAACACTTTACAAAATTTTGTGCACCCCACCATAATTAGGTTTGTTATTTTTGACAACCCCTAACATTTTAGTTTTAGTTTTTGAAAACTTTTATCGCTTGCTTTTGTTTTGAATTTGTTTTAGACCGGTTCAATCAACGTGAGTTTAGTCACGAGAATCGGGTGATTATCGTAGCTTAATTATCCGGTGTTACAGATTGCGGCGGTGGAATTAGGTTTTTGGCTCATGTTCTGATTGTTTGGGGGTACGTAGGTATATATAGGAGGAAGGAGTACGTCGGTGGAGCGTCGGGGCCCACGAGGTAGGGCGCGCCAGGGGCGCCTCCACCTCGTGACCACCTCTCGCACCGCTTGGAGTAGGGTCCAAGTCTCCCGGATCACGCTCGTGAGAAAATCACGTTCAAGGTTTCATTCCGCTTGGACTCCGCTTGATATTCTTTTCTTCAAACACTAAAATAGGCAAAAAAACACAATTACAGGCTGGGCCTCCGGTTAATAGGTTAGTCCCAAAAGTAATATAAAAGTGGAAAATAAAGCCCAATATAGTCCAAAAGAATAGATAAAGTAGCATGGAGCAATAAAAATTATAGATACGTTGAGACGATCACCCCTCCCCCCATACGCACCGATACATCGAGCGCCCTAGTCATGTCTCCCTGCCACACACAAACTTGACATGTGCCCTCTAAAGTTCCGTAGGCCAGTCGCCCTATATCTTTGACTTGCACAAACACACAATTTTGATGGCTCTCTTCATCGATCTCGCACCCACCCACTTGATCCTCTCTTCGACTCTATCGATAGCTATGACCCCTCCCTCTGTTCTCGTGGATTGCCCGACCCTCTATGTATGATATGGATAGGCCTCCATTTCACACACATTGCATGCAAAATTTTGTTTGAGATGTCATCGACACATATTCCCACAAATAATTCATGAAATCAACCCCACCCCACCCCCACCCCCACCCCAAAACAAAAAACACTCACGAATGCGGTTTGTATCTCTCACACACACCCACGTAGGTGGGGGACGTGCAGGAAGAGAAGAGGTGCATGCACGGCGCATGTACTCCCGTCTCTTTCCCAACCACACCCGCACGGGTACACGGTGGAGCTCAATTCTGTACGAAAAAGGCAGCCCACGTGGTAATTTGGCACGTGTACAGGTTGTCCACTTGGTGGAGGGAGGATCGTCTACCACGGGTGAACAAACAAATTGCGACTTGACATGTTATGTTAAAAAAAGAGGCAAACCATGTGGGGCCTACCTTAGAGGCAAGACTTTTGATGTGTCCCGTCAACTCGCAGAACGAGGAGAAGCTTGCTTAGTACGACGTCTCCCCCGCCCACGGTCGTGGTGGCTCGCAGGATGAGGTGAAGCTTGCTCCGCCTTACGCCCGCTCCCTCGCTCATGCGCGCGGTGGCTCGCAGGATGATGAGAAAAATTTACTACTCCCTCTATTTACTCCTCGTCCCTACTACCTTGGTTATAGAGATTATATCATATTGTTTGGAATATATATGTCCTTTAGTAGATTTCAATATGAACTACTAGTACATACTCCAAACACTGATGTATATAGACGTATTTTAGAGTGTAGATTCACTCATTTTGCTCCGTATGTAGCACTCTCCCTCGCCCCTCGACCCTCGCCCACGTGGTGGACGTGCAGCAATTCATTCGGTCTCATATAGGTAGAACGACATATACTGCACTACCATTATTGCTCGACTTCCCGAAGAGGCGAAGAGCCAATCGCAAGGTTAATATTTTGGAGATGCCAAGCACAAGGTTATAGGAGAACGAGTAGTAGGTGCCGCGTCATTTATAAATAAAGTTTTTTTTCTTCAGTGGCACGTACGCAATATGATAGGTTCATATGGAGAGAAAAGGAAACCGCTTCACTATATACATAGTCAGGACGGGCCAGCCTACACGGTTGATTGCTGGGGTTGCTCTCTTCACACTCTCTCGCACAAAACGACTGTGGCCACATCTCTAACATCCCGGCGGATCATGTCCTCTTGGGAAAGAGGTGGATGCTTAGTGTAGATGCGGTGGCCGTCGCCGATGGCGAAAACCCACTGTCGGTATGTCCCGATCAGGGGTCCCTGTCGTTCTCTCTCACAAAGCCGGTGAGGTTGCCTTCGTCCCTTGCTCACTGCCGCGACGTGGGCAGTTGCCGCCTCCCGCCGCCCTCCTCAAGGTTGAGCTACGTCCCTCGTGTACAACTCCCTTTACAGCCGGCTTGCACCATCGCTCCAGCTGCCCACATCACTCCTCGTGGATATTTCTCTACTTCTTTGCCCCGCACATACCTCTATTGGCTTCTACGATCTTGTATTTGTGATGAGTTTATGTCTCATCAACTAGTCCCGAGAATCTTATTCTAATCACGCTTCTTCAATTTCTTTGCCATGGGATGCTCATCTCGATTTTGATGAAACTGCACAAAATGATCCGATGGTCAAAAGGTTGCAAACTTCATTTATTAGGAAGCTCGAACGCTGCCAAGAAATTGAAGGCTGGTCGGGGTTCACGGTTGAAGGGCTAGGGACTGCATGGATTGTTTTTTCTTTAGCTGCCTCTGCTCCAAAATAAGTGTCAACTTTAGTAGTAGTACAACTTTGTACTAAAGTTTGCACAAAGTTGAGACACTTATTTTGGAACGGAGGAGTACATATTTGCTATGATCATCAATCATTGAGATGCAATAGCATGCATGTTAGTCTCCTTTGTATTTGATGAAATGTTGCAACGGGCAACCTTGGACGAAGATACATGTAATGAAGCTGGAAGCTTCATAGCATTGTACAAATTTATCTCACTGATAAATTACGAAGACGTACTATACTAGTACTTCCTCCGTTCCTAAATATAAGTCTTTGTAGATATTTCACCATGAACCACATGCGGATGTATATAGATGCATTTTAAGTGTAGATTCATTCATTTTGTTCCATATGTAGTTCACCTAGTGGAATCTCTACAAAGACTTATCTACTAGTAATAGCTAGCCCCACTACTAGGAATTCTCTATCCTCTCCTTGAGCCACATCATCAAAATTGATGTAGCCATTAGATGAAGTAAATCAGTCCATAATAGCCGTCTGATCTAGACGTTGAGAGGCTCAAGACTAAGCCACATGCAAGCATGCAGAAATACCGTGGCACATGCATGTGAGTGGGGTTTAAATCACATCAACATGTCTACATGCAAGCATGCACCGTAGCATGCATGTAAGTGAGCTTTAAGTCCCATTGACATGTCAAAAGAAAAATATAATCCCATTATGCAAGAGGAGTTGGCTGATCTTTTTTTCCTTACGTGGGATGATCTAAATGATGATGGGAGTTTATTTAGTTTGGCTACCACATTTGTCATGCGGTTATAGAGTTTTTTAGTTCTATGAAATCGATAATTTTGCGCAGAGAGATATATGCTGTTGTTCAAGGCAACGCGAGGACTCATCTAGTAATATTTAGGAACGGAGGGAGTACTATGTAAAGAGTTAGGTGTCGCACGGTGATAGTGTGAGGTGGGCCATGTAATCACTGAGCCTGCGTGTTTTCACTGCTCTTGCACTCCTCCGCTGTAAGAATGGAGAAAATTGTAATCTAGTACGCCGAAAGCGTGGGGCATCCAGCAGTCCTACCACCTTAGTAATAAAGACCAATGAGCCGTCAAATCACATAGACCCAGCAGTAAGTTGGACGGACGAAGCAACCATCACTCTTGCGCCAGTGAGAGGTCGCGTCCGCTCTGCCCGGGCATGAATGCGGCACCGATTCTTCGGAGCGGTGCTGACCGTTTCGGGCGGGAAGCGCGAGCGGGCGATAGAGGGGTTTGGGTGGGCCAGGCTGGTCAGGAGCGGGCGTGGTAGCTGTCCGCATGTCCCTACCGGACACGCCCGGAAACGAGAGGATGCACCGACTCTCGTAGCTAAAATCGTACACTACACACCATCTCTCTGTAGGAGTAGGTCGATCTGTCGCACTCTCTAACACACACATGCTGTTAAACACACACACGCACACGCACACACCTTGGTCCCGTTGCACCTTCTAACGTGACTTATTACACCTAGACGGAGGGAATAGTAAGTATACAAGATACGGTGGCACTGACTTAAGTCGAATACAAGTGCCCAAAATTTGTGTGCATGTCATAATAAGGCACTTAAAATAGTACGTGAGCGAACAGAGGGATCAATTGGACAGTGTTCCCGAGCAGTAGCGAGATGTGTGAGGTAAGATACACCGCTGGCGCTTTTAATTTTTCTTATTAATTTGTTTGTTTCACCTCCGATTGGTGGGACCCAACATTACTACGTGGAGAGAGGTAAGGTGACTAAGGCTGCATTATTTCTGCACCACTGTGGATAGTCTTACCACCAAAGCCACATGACACGATTATGATAGAAATCCCAATGACTCCCACACACACACAAAAAAACACGGCATGCTTGTCACACAAATGGAGGAATGTATAAAAGGTTATTTTCCTCTCGTTGAACATAACGGGAGGGTTGTGTAGCTGGTTAGCCTGTTCGCTCATCAAACTTGAGGTCTCGGGTTCGATAACTACACTTGAGCATAATCCTTGCCAGGAGGATTCTTTGACTGGTCAAAATGTTTTCTAGGGTTTGCACGCTTCACACTCTCTCTCCAGTATATATATACACGCTGGAGCCTCAGCGCTTGTTGTTGCTCTCTTCACACTCTCTCGCCCTCTCGGCTGGAGCCCTCGCTTGTAGTTGCTCTCTTCACACTCTCTTGCCCTCTCCAGATCTAAACAAGACTTCGTTAGCTCTCTCTCTCTCCCTCACTGCTGCTCAAAGAGCCGGCAGGATCCAAATCACGGGAAGGGAAGGAGGCTTAACTTGTTGTCGCCGTCGGCAAGGGAGGGAATCCACTACCGGCGTAGCTGTTCACTTTCCACCCAGCGGCGGCGCGGGAGGGCCTCCGACCCCTTATTCTTCGCCGCCGTCCCATCGCCCACCGAACCACGCCCCAAGAACCTTAAGGTATAATTTACTTACTCCACATGCATTGCTCTAGCTGCATGTATACCATGAATCTAGGACGTGGTTCAAAGAGGAAAGGAGTGGGGGAAAGTAGTGGGAAAAGTTGTATATATAGCATGAATCTAGGATGTGGTTCAAAGAGGAAATGAAGGTTGAAAGTTGTATAACATGAATCTAGGACGTGGTTCAAAGAGGAAAGGAATGTGGGAAAGTAGTGGGGAAAGTTGTATCGCATAAATCTAGGACGTAGTTGAAAGAGGAAAGGAAGGGGCGAAAGTACTAGTTCAAAAAGGAAAGGAAGGGACAAGGCTGTAGAGTTTGAGCAGGACTAGATTTGTTGCGCTCACATAGGGAAAGGTGTCTAAAGATAACAAAACTGGGACCAACACAAATATGCTCCTTGGTTGTTTGTTCTTTGTTGCCTTGATCATGCATGACCACAAGACATCGGTAGATGCACATGGTGCTGGTCGCCCACCGTCCCTGCAACTCATTAGTTGTTGTTAATCTAAGGCCTGTTTGGTTAAAACTCCCTAGTCCCTACATGCTTGGTTCCGTGGACTAAACATGGACTAGAGGTTATTAAATGACATGCTAAAGGACCATGTTACCCTAGTAATGAACTAATAGAAACAAGGTGCGATGCGTGGCAGGGGCAACTGTTGGAAAAAGTCCCAAAAGACTCCCTCGGGTCTTCTTTCTTTAGTCCCAAATGCCCACTTTTAGTCCCTAAAGTCCCTCATGTTTGGTTTAGATGGGACTGACACGGAGTTTTTTAGTCCCTACACCAAAATGTCCTCGTAAACAAACACCTCTAATAATGCCACTGGAAAATTGATGCAATGCCACGCTTAAAAGCAAATTACATGTTTAACTAATTTTATTGTTAATATAATCTCTATGTTAATATTAATCAATGCCCCGCTTGAGAAATGCTACTGTCTTGCTTTCTTTCTCATTTAGATAAGGTAGATGCTTCTTTTGTTGGCTTCGTGTCATCCACCGTTATTGACCACTAATTGTTTCCTTTGCACCTCTGTGTAAACAGGTTATCTACTTCACCTTGTTGCCATTGTGACCTTTTGTTGCATCGCACAAAACACTTTTGTTTTAAGAGTGTTTTGTGCAGTTCAACCAAAATGTCACACCGACAACGTTGCTTGATTACTTGAACTTAGTGGAACTGCACAAGAGGAGATCTTACTTCCTATCCGTTAAGGCTAATTTGGTTCAGATCTTCTTCTTGTGAGTTGTTTGAATTCGCATCATGATAGGTCAAGATTAGCCTTCTTTCACATGATTCTGCAGTGTGCTTTCATATGTTGTGCTACTTGTACGATAATGTTGCTTGATTTTAGTGAACTGCACAAATGGAGACAAGACTTCCAATCAGATGTGCACCGGAATATCCCATTGAGGTAAGATAAGGATATTTCACAAATGCTGGCCTGTATTTTGCCACTTTCATCAGAAAATTAAGTTTAGTACTATACTTGTCCTCCCTAATTGACATGCCAAATCTTACATTGAAGGTGAAGCTTGTCATTATTGAACCAAGTGATGAAGGGAAGAACAAGCGGAAGAAAACAAAATCAACTCCGGTCTGTAATGAAGCAATCAAACTGTGATGACACAAGTAATGATATAGTTTTGCATCTTAATTTATTGCTATGGCTGGAACGAGCAATTGTTTTGCCACCGATTTGATGCCATACGTAATTATCTCTACTTGTGCAAACAGGATCTTCTTTGAAGATACCATATATTTTAGTGGAACTGCACAAGAAGATGTTGGAAACATTTAACTAATCGAGGAGTATATAGTAAGCATGGCCACCCCGTAGATAGCAACAGATGGTTCCGAGAAGTGCTTCATCTGTATGCTCTACACAATCAGCCTCCCGACAAAGGTTGGTACTAGCCCACCGATTTCATCCATATGATTGAGCTTTGTCATCTCTATTGGTGTTGTGCCATTGTTTAGATACTATCATGAAAAAGTGGTATTGTCCTTGAGAAGTGCTTCATCTGTGCTGTTTTAAATATTTCCTTTCCTTTTTTTTGAGCAAACATGGATGCTAGCATTTAGTAGTCCTCTTGTCTTTGCACAATAGGATCATCTTCCTCTGAAGAAGAATATGGAGTACGTGAAGTGACTAGTTCCGATTATGTCAGGATGAAGAAGCCCTGTCTATCTTCTCATCAGAAGGAGCAGTTGAAGGATGGTTACATTGCTCCCCACAAGACCAAACTAACTTCAGCTCAGAAGGACTGACAAATCTCCATTTTTTTGTTGTGATGCGTGAGTACAATGTTGTTCTAGGATTCTTTCTGGTGAGTTCCATTTTTCTAAAAGTGTGCTCTACATGGACCATGTATGTGCCTGTTGAAACTGTCAAGTCATAGTACAGTTTGCTTTATACTAATCACTTTTTGTATTTGTGCAAACAGGGTGCTCACTTGATTTCAATGGGAACTGCACAAAATGTTCATGAATACATCGAATCATTCATTTCCACCACAAGAAAGGAGGTGCCGATAAGTTCAAGGCGTTGCAACATATAAGGGCAAATCATACAAGCTACGCGAATTTGGTTGATTTTGGTGGAACCGCACAAAAAGAACAACTGGTTTATTTAGCACGAGGTGCCATGTCAATGTCCGAATCGATGGCAAACCCTGCCCATTCCACAATTGTAGGCATTTGATATTTTGGAATGGGACAACCTTGTCAAATTTTGCTCATTGATTTTAGCAAGACATGCGCTTGATATTTTCGAATGGGACGCCTTTCTGTCAAGCAGCGTCGATCAATTTTTTGTTTATTCTTTAGTTGTGAAGTAAATATTGCCTCGACATGTGAGTCGCCGAGATGCATAATCATCGATTGTTTTGAATGTTTTCTATGAATTGCCGTGCCTGTGTGTTTGATTGCAATGTACGTAAACGCTAAAAGCTTCTCAAACTCTTTGTACTCCTTGTGTTCCTTTTACTTCGCACATTGTGAAAGTGCATACTTTTTGTATAAGATTGGTCAAAGTAGAGATACTTTGACTGCAGATAAAACTTGTATGCAGACTAGAAAGGACCGGAGGAGTACATGTGAAACGCTGCAAACGAGGTGATCACCACAGGAATAATGCTAGTACGTATTGTTTTGCATGTTCACGCAATGCCAGTGATACAGGAATTCGAACTAATCAAAATAAATTAATTAATACACGGTCAGATTTCATATAAACATGTCGGATTTCATTACATTTCATACATTCTTCAACTAAAAAGGGTGCGCTGGAGGTATAATTAATTAACCGGCTACCCCTGTGTCCCGCCGAGCGAGCAGAAGCTTGATGACTTAGCTGCAGGTGCGTTGTTGTGAATCGACATGTGGCCTGTTGGGCCCACGTGTCGACCACCAACCGCACTAGCGCTAAGTAGAAGCATCGTTCTTCTCGGCGCAGCTCTCCGACTCCACGTCGCCGCCAAGAAGCTAACCGGCCATCAATGGTGAACCCGCCTAGCTTGGCTTCAACTGGAGGGTAGCAGCGGTGGCCTTACTTGGACCTGAGCGGCGGCGACCTACCGTGTTCTACTCTTCCTTGTTTTCTATGTGACGCGGCCTCGCTGGTAGCGGGGAGGAGCCTCGGCGGAGCCGGCGATGTCCTCTGTCTCGTTTCCGGCGGGCGGTGCCTCAGCGGAGCGGTGGAAATCCTCCCCCACATTGCCGGCAGGGTGAGGCCTCGGCTGAGCCGGCGATGTCCTCTGCCTCGTCGACGCCAGCGGAGCGGGGACTCGTCAGAGCCGGCATCGTCCTTTGCCTCGTCCTAGATCTTGCCAAACAGCGCCTCGCCCGCTTTATCGCTCTCTTTGCTAGCCTCTTTGTAGGCGGCCGCAGCCTCCGCCACCCGCATGCGGTACCGCCCGGCCTTCGGCGGCCGTTGCGGCGGAGCGGTATGAGTCGAGCAGCGCCTCCTGCTCACTTCGCTCGCGGCGATCTGCTCCTCCGCTGCAGTGCTCTGGAGGAGATGGTGGTTGTAGGCGGTGTCGGCCTGCGCCTCCCGGAACTGCTCCTCACGCATCTGCCTCACCCTATCCATATATTGGGCACGGGCCTCGCCGATGGTCATGGTGCAATGCATCGACGAGGATGGCGTGGAGGAGGGGGTTGGCGCTGGATCGTCGACTACCATGTTCTCCATTGGGACGTCGTCGTCCTCCGCTGCTCGCCGGTCACTGGTCGGCAGCAATGGCTGCCATCTCCTTGTGGTCCGCCGTCCGCCTGTCTCAAGAGCGCTGGAGCGCGAGGAAGCCATGATGGGCGTCTTGGTGTGGACAGGAGAAAGGAACGGATGCGGATGATCGCGGCTATGGCGGCGCAGCGCTTTATATAGCAATGGTGGGCGGGCGGAGGGACGGACGTGTGGCGCCGGAGTAGCCGCCTCGGCAACCGCGTATCATTAATGTGGGCGGCAGATGGACGGACGGACGACACTTGTGTCGTTTGAAGGCGGAGCAATCACCTGCACCGGGAAGCGGGGCGGCCGGCGCTGACTGTTTCGGGCGGAAAGCGCGCGCAGGCGAGGAGATGACTTTACTTGGAGAGGATGACAATGGGGACCCACCAGGTCCATAGCCTCACGTACGCAAGTGCCTCCTTATTTTATATATATATATATATATATATATATATATATATATATATATATAACTATAATTTATTTTGCTTCCTCCTGGTTTCTCGACATCACGGTCCCACACCATTGTCAACCTCCGGAGTAGTCAATAAACGAGAGAATTGCACAAGAAGCGGCCGACAGTGGGACCAAGCAGCTCGAGCAAGTATTTGTGCAGAGTTTTCGTTGTTTAGCCCAGATATTAATTTTTCTCCTCGAACAACAACGAAAACATCGCTGCAGGTATTAACTTGGCGGGTTGCGGCCCGTCTAGCCCGAGCCGATATCCAGCCCAGATATTAAATTTTTTCAAGCTGAAAATGGCTAGCCCAGCTATACTTTTTTAGGAATACCCAGGCAAGGTCAAGTTGTTATTCTCCGCCCCGCTGGGCTGCAAATCTTTCCTAGGAGGGATGCATTAGGCTTAACAAGAAAATGGGCTTTAAGAAATAATAAATGGGATGTAATTGTAAAAACTGGGCAGTAACTATAAAAGAATGCACTAAACACGTGATTACTTTATAAATTATTATTTTTGGATATTGAAAATTTTAATTTCATTAATTGTTGCGAGCGCAATGTTTCTTTGGATTTTTACGTAATATAAATTTATATTGAAATTTTATTTAATCTGACTAGAAATTTCGGGATAAAAATATTTCAGATCCCATCAAAATGTGGGAAATTTTACTGAATTCTGTTTTGAACGGTTGGTTGAAATGGGCTGTACTTTTAACAAACTGTAAATGGGTTGTAGTTAATTCCATTAGAATTCAAAAATGGGCTACACATTCTTACAAATCTCAAATGGTCTATAAGTTCTCTGCCACACATTTCTGGCCTTACTAAGTTGATGCGTTCGCTAAAAAAAACAGAGTTGACGCGTATGCAAGGCTTTGTCAACTTATAGTCAACACACGGTTCTAGCAGCAGTGGCCGTTGGATGTCCATCCAACGGTTGCCTTGCTTCTTCTTCAATCTCGGATATTCTAGCTTCACCCACCCAAAAAATGATTCCTCCCCCTGACATCTGGGGCGCACCATTTCGGAAGCTGACCTGTGGGCCTACTAAGTTGACGTACCAAGGGATTCGTCAACTTAGTCAATATAAACGATTCTATCTGCAGTGACCGTACGATGTCCATCCAACGGCCGTCGTGCTTCTTCAACCTCTGGTCTTCTTGCTCCGGCCGCCCAAAGCAGCGCCCGGTCGTGCTTTGCTCCTCCGCGCCTCCGTGGCGGCTGTGCTTCCGCGGAGGCCTCACCGCCCCCTACTACTCCCACCGCTGGCCAGTCCATCCCTCCACTCACCCACGCCCCCTGTCATTCTGCGGCGACGGCAGCGCGGCCGAACCAGTGAACCCTCGTACTCCTCTCCGTGTGTGCATCCACTGCCGCGTCTTCCCCGGCTCCGCGTCGTCCACCGCCGTGGTGCTCTCGGCGCGGCGTGGTCAACGTGGTCAAGGAACGACTTCCATCAGACGTGGACTGTACGTGGAGAGGCTGACAGATGGGTCCACGGCAGCAGCAAGGAAGTGCCTCCTTATTACGCGCAAAATAATTATTCCTCCACCTGACAGCGGGGACCCACCGGACGGGTCACCGTATTTCACGAAAAAAATGATTCTCCCCCTGACTACTGGGACCCACGAGCTACATCTTCGCACGCACGGAAGTGCGTTCGAAAAAAAACGATTCGCCCCCCTGACTGCTGGGACCCACCAGCTACATCTTCGCACGCAAGGAAGTGCGTCCGAAAAAAACGATTCGCCCCCCGACTGCTAGGACCCACCTGCTACACCATCGCACGCAAGGAAGTGCGTTCGGGCAAAAAAACGATTCGCCCCCCTGACTGCTGGGACCCAGCAGCTACACCTTCGCACGCAAGGAAGTGCGTCCGGGCAAAAAAAAACCAAAACGATTCACCCCCCTGACTGCTGGGACCCACCAGCTACATCTTCGCACGCAAGGAAGTGCGTTCGGGCAAAAAAAAAGATTCGCCCCCCTGACTACTGGACCCACCGGCTACATCTTCGCACGCAAGGAAGTGCGTCCGGGCAAACAAAAAAACGATTCGCCCCCTGACTGCTAGGACCCACTAGTTACATCTTCGCACGCAAGGAAGTGCCTGACAGTCGGGACCCACCTGGTCGAAGCGTACGTAGCGTTGTCATTCTGGTCGCGAACGTGTACGTACATACTGGTCGTTGTAGAGGCGCGCACGTGTCGTAGTAGAGGCGTGCACGTAGCATGTACACATACGTACAGCGGCCAGGGTGCAAGAAAGAAAATACGGCCACATATGTGTACATACGGGCGGGGTCTCGAACGCCTACTCGCGCATACGTATGGCCAGGGCTCGTGTACATGGCTGGGTCGGAACGGAGAAACAACGTCGTCGTCGTGTTCATGGGGAGGCAACGGAGTGCGTCGTGTTCATGGGGAGGCAACGGAATGCGTCGTGTTCATCGGGAGGCAATAGAACGCGTGGGAGCCAACCGGCTTGGACGGAACAGACGATGGAAACGAGGCCTGACATACCGCACAACGGAGGAAACGGACCTCCTACGTTTGGAACAGGGTCCTGTTGATTGGGAGGGGTGTGGCGTACCGCAAAACGGAGGAAACGGACCTCCTACGGTCGAAACGGGGGTCCTGTTGATCGGGAGGGGTGTGGCGTACCGCAAAACGGACGAAACGGACCTCCTACGGTCGAAACGGGGGTCCTGTTGATCAGGAGGGGTGTGGCGTACCGCAAAACGGACGAAACAGAATTGTGTGGGAGCGCTACGGTCGAAGCGGGGGTCCTGTTCATCAAGAGGGGTGTGGCGTACCGCAAAACGGGACTCCACGGGATACTGTTCATCTCCACCGTCGACCTCCTCCAGCCTCCACGGGTGTTCATCCAGACTCCACCGCGCGCTACTCCACCGGCTACTGTTCAACCACCCCTCCACGGGCACCCCTCCATCGTCTACTGTTCATCCAGCCCTCCACACCACGGGGTCCTGTTCAACCACCCCTCCACGGCCACCCCTCCACCGTTTTGTGTAGGTACGAGGGACTTGTGCGTGGCCTCCTACTGGATTGATACCTTGGTTCTCAAAAACTGAGGGAAATACTTACGCTATTGTGCTGCATCATCCTCTCCTCTTCGTGGAAAACCAACGCAAGCTCAAGACGTAGCAAGAAGGATTTCTGGTGCCGTTGCCGGGGAGTCTACGCAAAAGTCAACCATACCAAGTACCCATCACAATCCCTCTCTCTCGCATTACGTTATTTGCCATTTGCCTATCGTTTTCCTCTCCCCCACTTCACCCTTTCCGTTTTATTCGCCCTCTCTTTTTGTTCGCCTTCTTCCCGAATGTATCTTTGTTTATGTTTCCTTGTGCCTTCTATATGCTTGCATCTTCGCTTGCTGAAAATCTATTGATATGGATCCACTTAAAGTGTTCTACTTGGATCATCTTGATCCTTATGCTTTCGTCTTTGAAACCCCAACTAGCCTAGTTGATGGAAATCTTTAGATGAGCATGCTCATTTTGTGCGTCATCGTTTGTCTGAAAAGGGGAAGCTCTTATGTTATCATATAAATAGTTTGCTATGCTATGCTTTGAATCTTTGTGAAATGTGTGATTTTACTTGTTGCTCTAAGAGCCCTAAAAAACACCTTCCCTACGTATGTGAGTTCAATGATAATGAAATCTTATCTTCTTATGCAAAGGGTGTTTATAGTTACTATGATATCGAACAAATTGAAGAATTTGTCGTTTTTAAGGGTGCTCATGAAGTTGCTTCTTTGATTGAGAAGTATGATTTTACTCTCAACAAATCTGAAAATTCTGTCATACTTAAATATTGCAATGAAAACCTTGCTCATAATGTCTATGTCCAAGAATTTATTGAAAGAATGACCGTTGCTTTGGAAGAAAATAATGATATGCATGAATTTATAGATAATGATGATTCCGATGATTTGGTTGAAATATCCCTTGATGAACCTGATGCTTGCTATTCTTGTGGCCATGATGCCAATATTCATGAAGACTAATTTTCTATAGTTCCTTATGTTAAAAATGAGATTGTTGCTATTGCCCCCATGTTTGATAGCTCCCTCGATGAAAAGCATGATTTCAATGATTTTACTATAAATTCTCTTGATGTCAATTGTGCTAATAATATGCAAAACCCTAAGCTTGGGGATGCTAGTTTTGCTATGTCTACTACTTGTTGCAATGATCATGATTGGGGTGATTCTTCTTATGATCTTGAAAATTTATCTAATCACCATGATGAATATGAGATTGATAATATTGTTTGCAATAATACTGAAATTGGGTTCGGAAGAGTGTCAACTTTAGATCCCACATATTTGGAGAATGTTCAATCTTATGAAGTTTTTGATAAAAGTGGGTTTGGAAAGGTCATGACTTTAGTTAATGATAATCTCACTATTTTGGAAGAGTATCAAATTTGCATGCATGTGGATCGTGTTGAGAATATAATTTGTGATAGCTATTTTGTTGAATTTGCCTATGATCCTACATTTAATTATTATGAGAGAGGAGAATATGGTTATAAAAATTTTCATGTTACTAAATTACCTCTCGTTATGTTAAGATTGCTATTGTTCCTTTCTGCTTCCTTGCATATGCTAGTTTTTGCTTGCTACGATAATTTGTTTGCCTATAATATGCCTATGCATAGGAAGTATGTTAGACTTAAGTGTGTTTGTCACATGGTTTTTTGATGCTCTCTTTGTGCCTCAATTCTTGTCTTTCTTGTGAGCATCATTGAATCTCAATGCCTAGCTAAAAAGGCTTTAAAGAAAAGCGCTTGTTGGGAGACAACCCAATATTTTTCCTTGCTGCTTAGTAATAAATAATCCATCTAGCCTTTGTTTAGATGTGGTTTTATCTTTTAATTAGTGTTTGTGCCAAGTTAAACCTATTGGATCTTCTTGGATGATAGTTATTTGATCTTGCTGTAATTTCCAGAAACTTTGCGCTCAGTGACCGAATTGTTAAAAATCACCAGAACATGATAAAATACTGATTCCAATTGCTGCTGATCAATAAACAAATTTTCCAGGTCGTCTAAATTTTTTAGAATTTTTTGAGTTCCAGAAGTTTGCGTTAGTTACAGATTACTACAGACTGTTCTGTTTTTGACAGATTCTGTTTTGCGTGTGTTGTTTGCTTATTTTGATGAATCTATGGCTAGTAAAATAGTTTATGATCCATAGATAAGTTGGAATACAGTAGTTTTAACACCAATATAAATAAAGAATGAGTTCATTACAGTACCTTGAAGTAGTCTTTTGTTTTCTTTCTCTAACGGAGCTCACGAGATTTCTATTGAGTTTTGTGTTGTGAAGTTTTCAAGTTTTGGGTGAATTCTTTTGATGGACTATGGAACAAGGAGTGGCAAGAGCCTAAGCTTGGGGATGCCCATGGCACCCCCAAGATAATCCAAGGACACCAAAAAGTCAAAGCTTGGGGATGCCCCGGAAGACATCCCCTCTTTCGTCCACTTCCATCGGTAATTTACTTGGAGTTATATTTTTATTCACCACATGATATGTGTTTTGCTTGGAGCGACTTGTATTATTTGCGTATTTGCTTGTTAGTTTACCACAATCATCCTTGTTTTACACACCTTTTGAGAGAGCCGTACATGAATGGGAATTTGATAGAATACTCTATGTGCTTCACTTATATCTTTTGAGCTTGATAGTTTTGCTCATAGTGCTTCACTTATATCTTTTGAGCGTGATAATTTTTGCTCTAGTGCTTCACTTAGATCTTTTAGAACAGGTGGTGGATTTGTTTTAAAGAAACTTGATCTCTCATGCTTCACTTAGATTATTTTGAGAGTCGTTAATAGCATGGTAATTTGCTTAATGTTAATATACTTGGTATTCAAGATATGTGAAACTTTCTTTTGAGTGCGATGAATACTAAGATAAGTTTGATGCTTGATAATTGTTTTGAGATATGAAGATGGTGATATTAGAGTCATGCTAGTTGAGTAGTTGTGAATTTAAAGAATACTTGTGTTGAAGTTTGTGATTCCCGTGGCATGCACGTATGGTGAACCGTTATGTGATGAACTCGGAGCATGATTTATTTATTGATTGTCTTCCTTATGAGTGGCGGTCGGGGACGAGAGATGGTCTTTTCCTACCAATCTATCCCCCTAGGAGCATGCGCGTAATACTTTTCTTTGATAACTTCTAGATTTTTGCAATAAGTATATGCGTTCTTTATGACTAATGTTGAGTCCATGGACTATACGCACTTTTTCCCATCCTTCCACCATTGCTAGCCTCTCTAAATACCGCGCACCTCTCGCCGGTATCATACACCCACCACATACCTTCCTCAAAACAGCCACCATACCTACCTATCATGGCATTTCCATAGCCATTCCGAGATATATTGCCATGCAACTTTCCACCGTTCCGTTTATTATGACACGCTCCATCATTGTCATATTGCTAGCATGATCATGTAGTCGACATCGTATTTGTGGCAAAGCCACCATTCATAATTCTTTCATACATGTCACTCATGTTTCATTGCATATCCCGGTACACCGCCGGAGGCATTCATATAGAGTCATATTTTGTTCTAAGTATCGAGTTGTAATTCTTGAGTTGTAAGAAAAATAAAAGTGTGATGATCATCATTATTAGAGCATTGTCCCAAGTGAGGAAAGGATGATGGAGACTATGATTCCCCCACAAGTCGGGATGAGACTCCGGACGAAAAAAAAAGAGGCCATAAAAAAAGATGGAAAGGCCCAAATAAAAAAAATGAGAGAAAAAGAGAGAAGGGACAATGTTACTATCCTTTTACCACACTTATGCTTCAAAGTAGCACCTTGATCTTCATGATAGAGAGTCTCTCAGTTGTCACTTTCATATACTAGTGGGAATTTTTCATTGTAGAACTTGGCTTGTATATTCCAATGATGGGCTTCCTCAAATGCCCTAGGTCTTCGTGAGCAAGCGAGTTGGATGCACACCCACTTAGTTTCTTTTGTTGAGCTTTCATATACTTATAGCTCTAGTGCATCCGTTGCATGGCAATCCCTACTCGCTCACATTGATATCTATTGATGGGCATCTCCATAGCCCGTTGATACGCCTAGTTGATGTGAGACTATCTTTCCCTTTTTGTCTTCTCCACAACCACCATTCTATTCCACATATAGTGCTATATCCATGGCTCACGCTCATGTATTGCGTGAAGATTGAAAATGTTAAAGTATGAAACAATTGCTTGGCTTGTCATCGAGGTTGTGCATGATTTAAATATTTTGTGTGGGGAAGATGGAGCATAGCCAGACCATATGATTTTGTATGGATAACTTCCTTTGACCATGTTATTTTGAGAAGACATAATTGCTTAGTTAGTATGCTTGAAGTACTATTATTTTTATGTCAATATGAACTTTTGTCTTGAATCTTTCGGATCTGAATATTCATACCATGATTAAGAAGATTTACATTGAAAATATGCCAAAGTATCACTCCGCATCAAAAGTTCTCTTTTTATCATTTACCTACTCGAGGACGAGCAGGAATTAAGCTTGGGGATGCCGGATACGTCTCCAACGTATCTATAATTTTTGATTGCTCTATGCTACTTTATCTACTGTTTTGGACTATTATGGGCTTTATTTTCCACTTTTATATTATTTTTGGGACTAACCTATTAACCGGAGGCCCAAATTTTAATTGCTTGTTTTTTGCCTTTTTCGGTGTTTCGAGAAGCAGAATATTAAACGGAGTCCAAACGGAATGAAACCTTCGAAACGTGATTTTCTCACCGAACGTGATCCAGAGACTTGGACCCTATGCCAAGGAACCAGAGAGGCGGTCACGAGGTGGGGGCGCCCTAGGGCGCCCGCCTCGTGGGCCCCTGTTGCTCCACCGACGCACTCCTTCCTCCTATATATACCTACGCACCCCAAACGATCGTAACAGAGCCAAAACCTAAATCCACCGCCGCAACTTCCTCAGATCCACGAGATCCCATCTTGGGGCTGTTAGGAGTTCACGAGGGGGCATCCACCACAGAGGGCTTCTACATCAACACCATAGCCTCTCCGATGAAGTGTGAGTAGTTTACTTCAGACCTTCGGGTCCATAGCTAGTAGCTAGATGGCTTCTTCTCTCTTTTTGGATCTCAATACAATGTTCCCCCCCTCTCTCGTGGAGATCTATTCGATGTAATCTTCTTTTTGCGGTGTGTTTGTTGAGATCGATGAATTGTGGGTTTATGATCCAGCTTATCTATGAATAATATTTGAATCTTCTCTGAATTCTTTTATGTTTGATTGAGTTATCTTTGCAAGTCTCTTCAATTATCCGCTTGGTTTGGCCAACTAGATTGGTAGTTCTTGCAATGGGAGAAGTGCATGGCTTTGGGTTCAATCTTCGGTGTCCTTACCTTACCAAGTGATGTAAAGGGTTGCAAGGCACGATTGTATTGTTGCCATCAAGGATAACAAGATGGGGTATTTATCATATTGCATGAATTTATTCCTCTACATCATGTCATCTTGCTTAAGGCATTACTCTGCTTTTTAACTTAATACTCTAGATGCATCTTTGGATAGCGGTCGATGAGTGGAGTAATAGTAGTAGATGCGAATCGTTTGGTCTATTTGTCACGGACGTGATGCCTATATACATGATCATACTTAGATATACTCATAACTATGCTCAATTCATCAATTGCTCAACAAGAATTTGTTCACCCACCATAGAATAATTATGCTCTTGAGAGAAGCCACTAGTGAAACCTATGGCCCCCGGGTCTATTCTCATCATATCAATCTCCATCACTTTTATACTTGCTTTGTTTTTACTTTGCTTTTACTTTTCACTTTGCATCTATATACCAAAAATACCAAAAATATTATCTCTATTAGATCTCACTCCGTAAGTGACCGTGAAGGGATTGACAACCCCTAATCGTGTTGGTTGCGAGTAGCTATCGCTTTGTGCGTGCACGAGGGACTTGTGCGTGGCCTCCTCTTTGGATTGATACCTTGATTCTCAAAAATCGAGGGAAATACTTACGCCATCTTGTCTGCATCATCCTCTCCTCTTCGGGAAAAACCAACGCAAGCTCAAGGCGTAGCAGTACCGGTTGGAACCAGAACTAAAGATGCAACTCTAGTCCCGGTTCATATAACCAACCGGTACTAAAGGTGCTGGTGGGGCCCCAGCCTGACACAAGCCTGCCACCACGTCTTTAGTACCGGTTTGTGGCACGAACCGGTACTAAAGGTTCGCCACGAACCAATACTAATGATCGCCGCTCGCCTAGTCGTTGGAACCGGCACTAATGAGCACATTAGTGCCGATTCAGTTACAAAACGGGACTAATGTGCTTCACATTTTAGGCCCTTTTTCTACTAGTGCACCCCTCCTCTTCAGAAAAAATCCGAACGCAATTTACAAGTAGCAGAGGGTCGGTCCGTGGCGGCACTGCATGGGTGCAATCACTGTTAGGGAGAAGCACTACAATGGTGAAAAGACGGGGTTGTTTGGCACATCCATGTCCGTCTAGGCCCACCACCAGCCCGATGGGACAAGAGGATATGAAAAAGATAGTGGGCTCCCAACAGGGGAGAAACACGGGCGAGGACGGTGAGGCCCTGTCAGATCAGCTGACGATGGCGGACATGGCACCCCAGGGTATGAAAGACATGGGAGTGATCACCCATACCCATACGACCCATTCCCTCGGATCAGGAGGGCGAGCCCTGGAAAATAATCTATGACCACACTAAGAGCATCTACAGTCGGGCGCGTCAAACCGTTCCCAACCGCCCGGGCAGACAGATCAGTCACTGACCAGCCAAAAAAGTAGACCCGCTCGGCCTCCTCAAACCGGTCTCAAACGTCGGGCTGTCCTGCACCCCTCATATCCAACGCAAATCTACGGCAGACATGGGGAGGCCATCCAGGCTCACCCTAGCCCCCACAAATATCCCCTTCGGACAAACCCTAGATCGAAGTCAATCAGTCCGCTCTACTCTCTCTTTATCCATCTCCTCAACTCCTAGTCCCCTCTGCTTTTCGATCGATGGCCAGCGCAGGTAGCAGCGCTGGCTCCAATGGCAGATCCGGCAGCTCCGACGAGTGGGCGAGCCTGCTGTGAGATGCAAAGCCAGGCGATGTGGAGGAGATCGCCCTTTGCATCGCTTTGAGGTGGCCACAGTTGGACTAGGGCGGCAGCAGCAGCAGAACGGTTCTGCCATGGTCGTCATCCATCGATGCACCACCAGCAACATCGTCGGGCCCTCCTACCCGCCACGCAGCTTCGACCGCTCCAGGCCTATCTAGGTACGCCGCCCCCACTACAAGCTCAATCTACTTCAGATGGGGTAACCAGCCACCGCTGGGTCCTCACGCCGGTGCTGGCACGGACAAGGACGAGGACGCTCGGATCTGAGGCACGGGCAGCCCACCGCGAGTGGCAGCGGATGAGGGAGAGGGCGATAGTGGGTGAGCATTGGCCGCGCGTCGGTCGATCCCGAGGACGTGCTCCCTTACGACGGTACAGACGGATGCGCGGCGAGAATGCCAAGGCGCTTCGGCTCGCCATCAAGCTGTCGGAGCACGAGGCATCTAAGGAGGTGGTGGCCAAGGCGAAGGCGGTCCGACATGCGAAGGAGTAGGATCGCTTACTCCGGAGGCTGATGGGCCAAATATGCTCCGACAATGACTCGGACGTAACAGAAGGCTCCAGCTCTGACGTTGACGCCTACACGAATGGGCACAATCGCACCGGTGGCCACAAGGGAAAAGGCCCAGCAAGGAAATGGTGATTCCCTCCGCCCTTCTTAGTTTTATTCATGTTTTTTGTAGCATCTAACTTTGATCCTTTTGTCCGGCGATGAACTATGATGCTTTTGTATCGGAGGAATTTAGTCTGATTGTTGCTATTAAGAGCATCTCCAACAGGCGCCCAAAAAGAGCTCCGCACGCTAAAATTTTGTTTTTTTTTTGCGCCGAACAGCTCCAACAGATGCTGTAAAATATTGCGCGCTAAAAAGTTTTGGGCACGCGTTGAAAAACGCTATCGCGCATAGCATATTTTGGGCTCCGGATTGCGCATGATTCACAATTTGCACTGCGTGCTTTTTTTAGCGCACGTTTTAGGGCGTCTGCTAAAGCAATGTTGGTCCAGGCGCATAAAAAATGCTACAGTGGCGCGCTATAACTTTTGTTGGGTGCAAAATTTTTGTGCGGCTGTTGGAGATGCTCTAAATGTGTTCATCATGTTCATCTACGTAGCGTTGCATGGGTTGTATGGATTTCAAGGTTCAGATACGAGGGACATGGCTGTGGGATCAGACAAATGAGGGGTCCACAGTAACTAACTGCCTGCGGATTCGTGGGGGCACGTCCGTGGGCGTTTGAGGGACCGGACTTTGTGCGTGCGGCTGTAGATACTTTAAGCCATGAGACTGTCCTTAATATTGCCAATACTTGTTCCTTGAAAATTGAGGGGTCGAAAACCATCTTCCAGAAATAGCATCTTTGGGATCAGTTAGAGCAAAACTTAGTCCCTTCGCTATAGATCATAAAAACTAGCTGGGGGACCTAAGTTTCAGCATGTGACAAAGATATATTTGGCGTTTCTTTCAGTTTTTGGGCGCCCTCATCAGCACAAAACAACTGAGTTGTTGCACAAATTGAGGTCTGTGAAGTAGCCAGATATGAAAACAGTTTGAGTACGAGGGAAAATGGAGGAAAAGCTGAACGATTTGAAACCTCTGAATTTCTTTTACATCTGCGGTCTCAATCTCATGGAAGTTTTGGAGAACAAACATGAGGTTTCAATCTCATGGAAGTTTTCTCTTGGGCACTTCTCTGTGCAAACACCTCACCTGCGGAGTTCTTATAAAACTTCCTAGATGAACAATACGAAAAGTTCACGCAGTTCACTTTCCTGCATCATTGCACAAGGCATGTCACTGTAGTTCCTGTATTTTCCCTAAACTGTGATTTTCAATTCATGCATTTCGGAGGAGACCTTGAGCAGTATCAGCCGTGCCACATATATCTTCAATAGCCTTGTTGTGGACTCTCCCTCGAAACCTTCACCCGCAGGGTACGTCCCTCCAGAACCTGCAGAAATTCAAAGTGAAAACCAGATTTCTGAGCTGACACCGAAACCAACCGGTTGTTACACTGGCCTGCTTGTTGAGAGAATTGATCGCGTAGTACGATTGCTCCTCCGTCGCCATTGTGACAAAACCAAATCCCCTTGAACGCCTGGTCCCTCCTCTGCGCTCATAGTAGACTACTCTAGCATCAACCACTTAGCCGTGCGCGCTGAACAGCTTCTCCAACCATGAGTCGTCCACTTGCCACGGCAGACTGCACACGAAGATTTCGAATGGAGACCCAGATTGACGGGGAGCTGTGATATATACCGTCAGAGGTCTGACACTGCCATATATCGCCTGTAATGTCCAGATGAAAAGTTAATCAGCGAAGCCCAAAGCATAAGGTTTCTACAGCCTGCCTTTAGCATATGAACTGAACTACACATGAGACATTTCTAAAAGCTACCAGAAAGGAAATAGTTTAAAGATCGCTCTGGTGTACATACTTCATACCACCCATGCATCAAATAAGCTAGTAAAAAGAGTTAACAGAATGAAGGGACCGATTAAGTTGGCTCGTATTAAAGTATAAGCCAGCCCCCATGAAGCTACAGAAAATACTCACGTATCCATGGTACATTCTAACAGCCTTCTCAGCCTCCTGAACAGTACTCATGGTGACATACCCAAATCCACGGCTCTGGCCCGTTTTGTCATCGTAAATGACCTGCACACATCTGCACTTTAGAACAAGGAGAGAAAAAAACATATATCCTGCTAGCTGCATCTCAGCAGTACTGATGAAATTCTCTAAAAAAATAGTACTGATGAAACAGATTGCCAAACAAACAGTCCATTCATGCCGGTGATGGATTTGGGGCATATTTTTCATATATCATAGAACGGATAAGGATGATGAAGAGCTAAAAAGGCTCACCTCCGAGAAAACAACGACTCCGGCATGCTGGAAATTCAGTGCGAGAGACTCGTCGTCAATGTGGTAGGGTAGGTTCCCGACATACACTGTGGACCCCTCTGATGCATATTCCTCTGGTGTGTCCTCCCAGTACTCTTCATACTGGTCCGGCTCTGGCTCCGGCAGGTGGTGGCTGGCAGTGGCCGGGTAAGTAAGTTGAGCGGTTTGAGCATTGCCTCTTTCAGCTATTGCCGCAGGGTAAGATCTTGGCGCACTGACAGTTGGCTGTACAGGGTGAGTAATTTGTGCATTGTGAGCGTTGTTTAAACCTCTTCTAGTTCTTGCCACAGGCTGTGGCCTTGGTGCACTGACAGTTGGAGCAGCTACAGGATAAGTAACTTGAGAAGTGTGAGCGTTGTTTGAACCTCTTCCAGTTTTTGCCGCAGGGTGTGGCCTTGGTACACTGACAGTTGGCGCTACAGAATAAGTAACTTGAGAAGTGTGAGCACTGCTTGTGCTACCTTCAGCTCTTGTCGCAGGGAATGCTCTTGGTGCACTGACAGTTGGGGCTACATTCAGTGCGGTTCTAACTGAAGTATGTATTTGCTGGTTTTGATTCACAACATTCTGAAGAGGACTCCGATTTCCAAGAGAAGGGCAGCTGACTGCCGCCATTGCTGGGTACACTGCATTTTCCTTTTCTGGATGAGATGCTGGAAGCCCTTTGCACTTGAACGCAAGCCTCAATGTTTTCCACTTAGTTTCCTTATCAGTAGCATGACAATGATCATCAATCGAGAGACCTTTACCCCAATAATCGCACGGAGCTCGGACGTCACACACAAAACAGTAGCACTGCATTTGAAAAACACCAATGAATTCGCATTGTAGCACATTGCCAACAGGATCAGAGAGTGAAAAAGCTTGTAACTCACCATGGTACAATGCTTCTCATGAGAAGTAGTGCCGAAGGGCAAGTTAGAACATAAATGGCGCGAGTGAGGGAAGTCCCTGCATGCTACCTGGAAACACATCCAGTAACGAATTAATGCCAATGCAGCTTCACAGCAGTAGTGCAGGGTCTTCCTAGAAACTCCAAAAACTCAAATTGTCTTTGTTAGACATCAATAAAAAAACGCAGATATTCATAGACCATATGAGCAGGTAGACATGGAAGAATGTAATGTATTCATATATTCACTTAGGCTGCGTTCGGCAGTCATCCGCAGAGCGGAGCGCGCGGAGCGGGCTTTAATCAACTCCGCAAATTATGGCCTTAATCAACTGGATTGCCGCTGCGCTCCGGCACGGAGCCGCGGAGCGGAGGGAATCCAAACGCGGCCTTAAGCAAACAACTTCGATCTAACAAATTTTCTGTTCTCTTGAACACGCATCATAATGGGCATCATTTTGTACTAGAAGAAACAAGCCCAAATAGCACCAGCAGTGACCATGAACCGGCAATCAAGTTGGGTATGGGTGACTATCCATACAGAATCCAAATAAAAGGAAAAATAAACAGCTAAAGTCCGGTGGTCTAAGGATGCAACGGCAGACACTATGCTACAAGTTGAATAATGCAACTTTAACAGCTTGCACATTATCTGAAATCAGAAGTCGTGTTCTGCAGCAGTGACTGAACATACAATAGATTTCATTCAAGGAAATTGCGTATCGATTTCATACAAATACATTGCTGTATGCTCTTTTCTGTTTGATGAATCACCTTCGCAAGTCGATTCTGAAATCACATACACATGCCCAATGCGGTGCTACGGAGTACGGACCATAACGTTAAAAACAAAATACCTGGCCTTTCTCTGCAACTATCTGCAGTTCATCGGAGCTGCTATCGTTCCCCGCAGCCCCCTTCTGTTCCACAGCGGCAACCGCCCCATCAGGGTCGCCGTCTAGAACCACGCAGTCGTCGTCATCCGTGGCAACACCGGCGCCATCCGACTCGCCCTTCTTCACCGCAGCATCACCGCAAGGCAACTCCCTTGCCACGGGGGCGGGGCGAGAGTCCTCCTCGTCGGAGCTGATCTCCACAGCGTCCCGCGCCGACCCCGTCCTTCCGCAGACAGGATTCTGGGCAGGAAGAGCTCGACCGGACGGGGACTCCCGAGGAACCGAGGAGGCCGAACGAGGCCACAGTATCCGGAGGCGTGGTCGCCCGACATGGATCCGGAACCCCATCGATCCAGCCATCCAGGAGCGGCGAAATGCAGCAAAGTATCCTGGCGGCAGTGGCTTTTACCGTCGGTGAAGTTGGCGGCCGATTGAGCGCGTCGAAATGGCTCGTCGGCGGTCGCTCGACGGCTTTTAGCGCCGCGATTGGGGCGAGGAGTTTGGCTGAAGGCAGGAGATTTTGGTGATCCCCGCTGTTATCGCGGGTGATTAACAGAACATGTGGACCATTGGAGCCTTGGAGGGGAAAGTAATCGAGTAACTTGCGCCCCTTCCAACATTTGAAATTCGAATTTTGTACCCGCCCCCCTCGTCCCACTTTTGTGATCCTCGTCCTCTCAAAAAGGAGGTATGCATTTTCTTTTCAAAACAAAAGAGGGATGTCAGCGACCCAAAAGTGCTGCTGCGAGAATACGAATCAGGAGAAAAAATAGTTCGAGACATCTATATTATTATTTTCTTCCCAACGTAAGCTATAATTAATGGGCTTCATCAAGGAATAAATAGAGACTATAATACATATATGCATGTCATGCATCTCTACAAGGTTTTGGTTATCGAATGGGGCATTTTTACCGGGGGACCGTAGATGTGGTTAGGGTATCTCCAAGACGGGCCTTCAAACCGTCACTATATGTCTGGATCACAGTGTCTGGATCACTTTTGCCATCCAACCGAAGACCTGTATATGTCGGCTTAGCAGTCGGAACGTACCGATTCCGGTATCCAAGAGACTAACATGAGGAGCTTTGCTGGAGTCCGGACATGCACTTGACCAATCAAATACACTGTCTCCCTCTTCTCTCTTCTCCGAACTGCACATGCATGGTCCCTCTCTCCTCCCAACCGGACACTAAATCACAAATACCTTACCACATGCATGAGCCTCATCTACTTTTTTCCCTCCCAACCGGATACTTTGTGATTAGTATTGGACGGCTCCCTCCCGCATCATGTTCGTGGACCACGTCTGGACATAAAAATGGACATATACCGGATATATTTGTGCATCAACGTTCGAGATGCCCTTACCACAGTTACCGAGAAATACCGAGCATATTTCGAACAAAATTTATAACTAAATTTTGAATTCATTTTTGTTGAAAATAATATAGATAGAACATGAACTTGTATTTATCATAGAACAGCTTACTAGCCTAATGGAACGTTGTCCACCCATGTGCTCTGAGGTTGGTAGTTCGACATCTCGACCTTTTGAGTAAGACTAAGGAATTGACGGTTTTTTTTATGAAATAGGTTGCTACCAACACGCCAGAACCAATTCTCCTGTCATAGAAGGGATTCTACCTTAGTTAACTATACATTGACGTTTAAATTAAAAAAAATGATATTTTTGCTCGGTGTGAGAGTTTATCAGGGGCACCAAAATACTCGGTAGCCGCACGAAATCTTGAAATTTTGTTTGGTAACCAAAACCTTAATCTCTACATGATGTCTAATACGCAACTTTATTCTTGTAGACTCGTGTTGAGCCTCCAAGCGCAGAGTTTTGTAGGACAGTATCAATTTTCCCTCAAGTGGATGATCTAAGGTTTATCAATCCATGGGAGGCGTAGGTTGAAGATGGTCTCTCTCAAACAACCCTGCAACCAAATAACAAAGAGTCTCTTGTGTCCCCAACACACCCAATACAATGGTAAATTGTATAGGTGCACTAGTTCGGTGAAGAGATAGTAATGATAGTAGATATTGATTTTTGTAATAGAAACAATAAAAAACAGCAAGGTAGTAAGTAACAAAATTGAGCGCAAAAAGTATTGCAATGCTTGAAAATAAGGTCTAGGGTTCATACTTTTACTAGTGCAATCTCTCAACAGTGGTAACATAATTAGATCATATGGCAATCCCTCGATGTGTTGGAGATATGCCCTAGAGGCAATCATGTATGATGACATTTCCTATGTGTTTATGAATAAAGATAGTCCTTGGACATTATCAATGATGTGTATCAGCAAGTACGTGACTTGTTTATGGGACTATGCATTGTATGATGACTATCATAAAAGGTACCTAGTCGAAAGGGCTGTGTGGACACGCAACCGACTAGACTAGCATATGACACGGTCGATGGCTTGGTCTCACTAGCCATGGAGCACTGGATGCTAACCGAATAATATGGACTTGGAAAGGTCTGGTCGGATTCGACGTAGTCGGATCTGAGTCGAGATAAGGTCCGAGTCGGACAGACCCAACTATGTGACGCAGCGATATGTCATCTATGAGACTAGTACAGCATACGTTCTATGTCCTAAGACCTGAGCTGACGCATGTACTCGGGATGGTGACAGACTTGCTTTGGGCCGACCAAACGCTACTCCGTGACTGGGTAGTTACAAAGGTAGGTTTCGGTTTGTCCGGTCCCATGTCTGCGAGACATGGTCAAGCAAGATGGGATTTGCCCTCCGATCGGGAGAGATATACTCTGGGCCCCTCGTGTGATCCGACCAGGAACAGCATGGCCATGCGACAAGGATTATGAGATAATCCGGATTGTGGTCGGCATCATTGGAACGAGAAAGACGTTGGGCTAGCACAAGGATGACAGTCTCGCCTTGAGCCCGACAACATATATCGTGCGACAAAGGGAACAGAAGTGTGACACGCTGTACAGGTTCGCCTAACCAGCTTCATAGTCTGCTTGGTGGTCGGCATGCCTTGCTAGAGGCCGCTACCAACCGTGCAGGTCGGAGGTGATCCGAACTGTGACCAAGCCGACATGAACCTAAGGGGTCGCGCTTAAGGGAAGGAACCTACGAGGTCGGTTCAGGACACCGGTCGGATGTGATCCGAATCGACTAGGAACGTGACCGAGTAGACTTTGGGCTTTAGGGTCCGTGCGAGGCCCAAGTGTTGAGCCCGCGACGGACGCCTATATAAAGTGGAGGTGCGGCACACTCATGCGGTTGATCGCTTCGGCTGCGACTAGGGTTTACATGTGTTGCGAATAGCCACCTCCACTCGCCGCCGACTGTGTGATCGGACCTAGCAGTCCGCCGCACGGTGTTCCTCCTGCACGCGCGGATACCGTTAGAGGCGCTGCACTTGCGCCGCTCCGGCGAACTCGTACGTGGGATCGGACGACCGGCTGTTCGAGGGAGATCGGACGAGGAGGAGACGATCCACGCGGACGCGCTGCCCCAACTCTTCTTCCGCTGCACGGCACTGCGCGTCTAGTGGTAACGAACTATGATCCATCTCCCGTAGCATGTTCCTGGATGTCTGCGCGTAGGAAAATTTTAATTTGCAGTCGACGCACCCTACCGTAGAACCCAACAGTGGTATCAGAGCCTCTGCTATAGGTTTTGGTTTCAGATCGTATGCATATTAGATATGTGGAGGCGGCAGATGAGATCTGTTGTCGTTGATAAGATCGGCTATGTGCACGGATGATGTGATCCACTGCACATGGGGATCGTTGAGGCTATGTTTTCTGTAAATCGAGATCGATGAGGTCGTGACACGATCTACCCCTACCGGTTGGTTATCCGCCATCGGGGTTAACAGTGAAACGTAAATCCGAATCGGATTCACGATGATCGATAAGATCGGTCAGATCAGAGAATTCGGCGTGATCAGAATTCAGATTGTGATTTCCGAAAACGTCGGGCGCTGCCCGCACCCGCGAGGGGCGCTGCCCCTTTGAACCCCGCCTGCTAACCTGCTAGCGGGACCGCCGTGTGCGTAGCGCCGTGTATTTCGTACCCGACACACAAACCGGTAGAATGCGATTCTATGCATAACTTTGTTTTGCAGGTTTGATGTGAATAGTATGGCTCATGTGTATGTGATGCATGTGTGTAATTTATCGTGGCTGCGTGTCATGTTTGTCACCGGCAGAGCCAAAGTGCTGTCATTATATTGTATAACGACCTGCGTGACGACTTGTGACTCTATGTAAAATTCATTACTAGTTGTAGTAGTTGGATAATAGAGATCAGGTTGGTGGCTTACGCCCCGGCGTGACAAACAAGATGGAGTTCATAGATGGTCATCGAGTCGGAGCTGACTCGGAAGAACGCCCATGAAGGAGCCATACTATTTCACAATATGTGTTCATTTGTGATTGTTATGCTTCTTTGTTTCTATGCATGTTAGAATGGTAGAATGATCCTCATGAATATCAAGCTTAATTGCCATCCCGATGTTGCACCTTCGCACGCCAAGTACGTCTAGTAGTGGGCTCCTAAAATTGGGGTGCTCTTGGGTGTCCTTGAATCAAGGGTTCGTGTCGGACACGGACATGCACCGCATCAGTTAACTTGACAAGGCTATCAAAACGGTTTTGGGCCTTGTGGAAAAGAAGGTTGGGAGCCGGGTATGAGATACCTTCCCGACCGGCTGTGAGTCGATAGAGATACGATTAGCAAGGAGTTGCTTACCCGATAGGTATGTTGGCTAGCAAGTGATGCTAAAGCTCACTAGTCGCATGCGCTAGTCGGATCTGAATCACCGAGAGTTTGCGGAGGGATGCCAACTTGTGGGAGTATTTCGTTTAGGCTAGAATTACTCTACATAAACACATTGCTTAGTGATTGCATATTTTCTGTTGTAGATCAATGGCACCACCTGCTCAACCCAACTTTGCATTGAAATCATTTCTGGAAAAGGATAAACTGAATGGAACAAACTTTACCACCTGATATAGAAATCTGAGAATTGTTCTCAAGCATGATAAAAAGGAACATGTTATATAGGATCCACTTTCAGAGGAACCTGCCGATAATGCTAATGCCACAACAAAGAATGCCTACCAGAAACTCATTGATGAATCAACGGAGATCGGTGTCGATGTTGGCTTGTATGGAGCCCGATTTGCAACAAAGATTTGAAAATGTTGAGGCTTACGATATGATCGAGAGTCTCAAGAGCATGTTTCGCATACGTGCTAGGACCGAAAGGTTCAACGTCTGGCGATCCTTGATGGATTGCAAGCTGAAGGAAGGTGATCCACTGAGCCCACATGTGATCAAGATGATCGGATATGTGCAAGCTTTGGATCGTTTAGGCTTCCCGCTCTTGGATGAGCTGGCTACTGATGTTGTTCTGGGTTCTCTTCCGCCCAGCTATGGGACGTTCATCTCGAACTATCATATGCATGGCATGGATAAGAAGCTCACTGAATTGCATGGGATGCTCAAGGTGGCAGAGCAGGATATTAAGAATGGCACGCTTCAAGTGTTGATGGTGCAGAAATCGTCTAAGTTCAAGAAGAGTTGGTCCAAGAAAAAGGCTAAGGCAAAGGGCACGGAGATGGTAACCTCTGCCGCTACGCCGAAGTCTGGACCGGACTCGAAGACCGTTTGCTATCATTGCAAGGAGACCGGTCACTGTAAGAGGAACTGTAGAAAGTGGCTTGCAGAGCATGGCAAGAAGGCCGGAAATGCTTCTTCAGGCAAAGGTACACTTGTTGCATATGTTATAGACATTTACCTTGCTGACATACCTAGTAGCTCTTGGGTATTTGATACCGGATCGGTTGTTCATATTTGCAACTCGATGCATGGACTGGTAAGAACTAGGCGTGTGGCACAAGGGGAGATTGACATCAGGGTCGGCAACAAAGCAAGAGTTGCTGCGTTGGAGGTCGGCACGATGCAGCTCCAGCTTCCTTTGGATTCATAATGGAATTGAATAATTGTTATTACATTCCTGCACTTAGTCGGAACATTATTTCTACCTCATGTTTGATGAGTCAAGGTTATGAATTCAATATAAAGGACAATAGTTGTTCGATATTTTTGAATGGTATGTTCCACGGCTATGCACCCATTGTTGATGGGCTATTTATATTGAATCTAGAACAGGAACCGGTCTATAACGTGAATGTCAAGAGGCATAAGCCTAATGAGATAAATCCGACATACTTCCGGCATTGCCGGCTTGGACACATTAGTCTGAAACGCATGACGAAGCTCCATGATGATGGGCTCCTAACTTCGCCCGACTTCGGGTCATTCGAGACATGTGAATCATGCTTGCTCGGCAAGATGACTAAGTCTCCTTTCGCAAAGAGTTGTGAGAGGGCGTCCGAGCTATTGGAACTTATACATAGTGATGTGTGTGGTCCAATGAGCACAACCGCCAGAGGTGGCTATCAGTACTTCGTGACTTTTACCGACAACTTGAGTAGATATGGATATATCTATTTGATGAGGCACAAGTCGGAGACTTTTGAAAGGTTCAAAGAGTTTCATAACGAGGTTGAGAATCAGCTCGGCAAGACTATAAAGCTTCTGCGATCTGATTGTGGAGGTGAGTACATGAGCCAGGAGTTTGATGATCATCTGAAAAGTCGAGGTATAGTACCTCAGCTCACACCTCCGGGTACGCCACAGAGAAACGGCGTGTCGGAACGGAGGAATATGACCTTGTTGGACATGGTCCGGTCTATGATGAGCAAATTGGATTTACCCTAGTCATTTTGGGGATACGCTCTAGAAACTGTAGCTTTCACACTTAACAGGGTACCATCAAAATCCGTAGACAAGACACCACATGAGATGTGGACTGGGAAGAGTCCAGTTTGTCTTTTCTAAAGATTTGGGGTTGTGAAGCATTTGTCAAGCGACTTATGTGAGACAAGCTTACACCCAAGTCGGACAAATGCATATTCGTGGGATATCCGAGGGAAACCTTGGGATATAGCTTCTACAAGCAGGAAGAGAACAAAGTGTTTGTTGCTCGGAACGGGGTTTTTCTTGAGAAAGAGTTTCTCAGTCGGGAGGACGGTTCGACTCGAAGAAATTCAAGGACCACTCGGGGACGGCTCGACTGGTGATGAGATCATACCGGAGTCAGTCAGGGAACCTGTAGTGGAAGCGGCACCGAAACCACGGAGGTCGGAAAGATTGCGCAGAGTGCGTGATGTATTGTTGCTAGAAAGCGACGAGCCAGCCACGTATGCGGAAGCGATGGTGAGCCCAGATTCCGAGGCATGGCTGGAGGCCATGAGATCCGAGTTAAAGTCCATGGATAAGAATCAAGTCTGGAACTTGGTTGATCCGCCACCTGGCGTAACGGCCATTGGTTGCAAATCGGTCTTTAAGAAGAAAACCGATGTGGATGGAAATGTTAAGATCCACAAAGCTCGTCTTGTCGCTAAAGGTTATGGACAAGTTCGAGGAATTGACTACGACGAGACTTACTCGCCGGTAGCAATGCTGAAATCGGTGAGGATCATACTAGCTATAGCTGCATATTTCGATTACGAGATATGGCAGATGGATGTCAAAACGACTTTCCTTCACGGAAATTTAACCGAGCACGTGTATATGATACAGCCCGAGGGTTTTGTCGATCCGACTAGCACTAGTAAGGTATGCAAGCTCAAGAGATCCATTTATGGGTTGAAGCAAGCATCTCCGAGTTGGAACATTCGTTTTGATGAGGTCGTCACTGGTCTCGGTTTCATCAAAAGCGAAGAGGACTCTTGTTTATACAAGAAGTTAAGTGGGTGCTCGATAGTGTTTTTGATCTTGTATATGGACGACATACTACTGATCGGAAATGATGTTTCGATGCTAAACTCGGTCAAGGAGTCATTGAATGGCAAGTTTTCAATGAAAGACCTTGGTGAGGCAGTATATATTTTAGGCATTAAGATCTATAGAGATAGATCGAGGAGGCTGCTCGGCTTAAGCCAGAGCACGTACATAGATAAAGTGTTGAAGCGGTTCGACATGAGTGAGGCGAAGAAAGGGTTCTTGCCGCTCTCACATGGTATAAGGCTAAGCGAGACCTAGAGTCCTTCGACATCTGATGAGCAAAGCAGGATGAGTAGGATTCCGTATGCCTCGGCAATCGGATCCATCATGTATGCCATGATATGTACACGGCCTGATGTTGCTTTTGCAACAAGCCTAACAAGTAGATACCAGGCCAACCCAGGTGAGAGTCACTGGGCAGCGGTAAAGACTATTTTGAAGTACCTGAAAAGGACTAAAGAGATGTTCCTAGTTTATGGAGGTGAGGAAGAGCTCGTCATAAGGGGTTATGCCGATGCTAGTTTCCAAACCGACAGAGATGATTGTCGATCACAATCCAGATTCATGTACGTCCTGAACGGAGGAGCAGTGCACTGGATGAGTTCCAAACAGGATACGGTGGCCGATTCTACCACAGAAGCCGAATACACTGCGGCTTGTGAAGCTGCAAAGGAAGGTGTTTGGATCCGGCATTTTCTGGATGATCTTGGTATTTTCCCAGCCTCGGTGAAACCGTTGGACCTTTATTGTGATAATTCGGTGCCATCGCACAAGCCAAGGAGCCGAGGAATCACCACAAGGTCGACACGAGACCGGAAATATCACCTGATACGAAAGATCGTAAAGAATGGTGATGTAGAGTTACGCAAAATTCACACGGATGCAAATGTTGCAGATCCATTGACTAAGCCGCTTCCACAACCCAAGCATGAGGGGCATGTTAGAGCTATGGGCATTCGATGTCTATTTTATTGACTCTAGTGCAAGTGGGAGACTGTTGGAGATATGCCCTAGAGGCAATCATGTATGATGATATTTCCTATGTGTTTATGAATAAAGATAGTCCTTGGACATTATCAATGATGTGTATCAGCAAGTACGTGACTTGTTTGTGGGACTATGCATTGTATGATGACTGTCCTAAAAGGTCCCTAGTTGAAAGGGCTGTGTGGACGCGCAACCGACTAGACTAGCATATGACACGGTCGATGGCTTGGTCTCACTAGCCATGGAGCATTGGATGCTAACCGGATAATATGGACTTGGAAAGGTCTGGTCGGATTCGACGTAGTCGGATCTGAGTCGAGATAAGGTCCGAGTCTGACAGACCCAACTATGAGACGCAGCGATATGTCATCTATGAGTCTCTAGTACAACATACGTTCTATGTCCTAAGACCTGAGCTGACGCATGTACTCGGGATGGTGACAGACTTGCTTTGGACCGACCAAACGCTACTCCGCGGATCGGGTAGTTACAAAGGTAGGTTTTGGGTTTGTCCATCCCATCTTGCGAGACATGGTCGAGCAAGATGGGATTTGCCCCTCCGATTAGAGAGAGATACTCTGGGCCCCTCGTGTGATCCGACCAGAACAGCATGGCCATGCAACAAGGATTATGAGATAATCCGGATTGTGGTCGGCATCACTGGAACGAGAAAGAGGTCGGGCTAGCTCAAGGATGACAGTCTCGCCTTGAGCCCGACAACATATATCGTCTTGCAAAGGAACATAAGTGTGACACGTTATGCAGTTCGCCTAACCAGCTTCATAGTCGCTTGGTGGTCGGTACGCCTTGCTAGAGGCCGCTACCAACCGTGCAGGTCGGAGGTGATCCGAAGCGTGACCAAGCCGACTTGAACCTAAGGGGTCGCGACTTAAGGGAAGGAACCCACGAGGTCGGTTTGTAGGACACTTTGGTCGGATGTGATCCGAATCGACTAGGAACGTGACCAAGTAGACTTTGGGATTTAGGGTCCGTGCGAGGCCCAAGTGTTGAGCCTGCGGCGGACGCCTATATAAAGTGGAGGTGCAGCACACTCATGCGGTTGATCGCTTCGGCTGCGACTAGGGTTTGCATGTGTTGCGAATAGCCACCTCCACTCGCCGCTGACTGTGTGATCGGACCTAGCAGTCCGCCGCACGGTGTTCCTCCTGCACGCGTGGATACTGTTAGAGGCGGTGCACTTGCACCGCTCCGGCGAACTCGTACGTGGGACCGGACGACCGGCTGTTCGAGGGAGACCAGACGAGGAGGAGACGATCGACGCCGACGCACTGCCCCAACTCTTCTTCTGCTGCACGGCACTGCGCGTCTAGTGGTAACGAACTGTGATCCTTCTCCCGTAGCATGTTCCTGGATGTTCTGCGCGTAGGAAAATTTTAATTTGCAGTCGACGCAGCCTACCGTAGAACCCAACACGATGTGCAATAAAGAATCACTCAAAAGTTTTTATCTAGCAGATAACATAAGACGAAATTGTTAGTAGGGTACGAAACCACCTCAAAGTTATCCTTTCCAGTCGATCTATCGAGCTATTCCTATAAGTGTCACAAACAACCCAAGAGTTCCTACTAAAATAACACCATATGATACACATCAATCAACTCTAATGTCACCTAGATCTCCAATGTCATCACAAGTATCTGTGAGTTGATTATACGATACGCATCAAACAACTTCAGATTCATAATATTCAATCCAACACAAAGAACTTCAAAGAGTGCCCCAAGATTTCTACCGAAGAAAGTAGGACGGAAACGTGCATAAACCCCTATGCATAGATTACCCTAATGTCACTTCGGAAATCCACGAGATGAGTGCAAAAACATACATCAAGTGAATCAATATAATACCCCATTGTCACCAGAGTATTCATATGCAAGACGTACATCAAGTGTTCTCAAATCCAACAAAGTATTCAATCCGACAAAAGTGAAACCTCAAAAGTAAAAAATTCAATTCATCACAACAAGATAGAGACGGGAAAAACACCATATGATTCAACTATATTAACAAAGCTCGTGGTACATCGAGATCGTGCCAAATCAAGAACACGAGAGAGAGAGAGAGAGAGAGAGAGAGAGAGAGAGAGAGAGATCAACACATAGCTACTAGTACATACCCTCAACTCCGAAGGTGAACTACTCCCTCCTCATCATAGAGACTGCCGGGATGATGAAGATGGCCTCCGGTGATGATTTCCCTCTCTGAAAGAGTGCCAGAAAAGGGCTCTAGATTGGGTAGTGGAGGTACAGAGGCTTGCGACGGCGGAGTTGAAGTTCTAGGGTTATTTCTGGGGGTTTCTATATTTATAATAATTTTTGGCGTTGGAACCACGCGAAGATGGGCCACGAGGTGCCCACTACCCACCAGCCCACCATTTTGGCTCCTGGCGGGTAGTGGTCACCTCGTGGCTCTTCTGGCCCTCCCAGGAAGCTTCGAGGGTCTCTTTTGTTCCCAAAAGATCGTCAAAAAGTTTCTTTGCGTTTGGACTTCATTTGATATGGATTTTTTGGAAGACCAAAAACAAGCAAAAAACATCAACTAGGTCAATATGTTAGCCCATAAAAACCATATAAAAGCCATGTAAAAGTGCACCAAAATCATACAAAACTATAATAAACATGGTATGAATACTTCATAAATCATAGATACGTTGGAGACGTATCAGCATCCCCAAGCTTAATTCCTACTCGACCTCGAGTAGGTAAATGATAAAAGAAATAATTTATGAAGTATGAATGCTAGCATTGTGCATAGGTTTGATCAATGATAATTTCGATAACTTTTCCTAACATCACAACAACAACTCTTTCTTATAAAACTCATGACGATAAAGTAGCAACCGATTCACATGTTATGGTTCAAACAATGCATTCTCTTGAAACTTAACGACCTATGTTCTTAGTCACCAAACAATTGCAATTCAACTTATTCTCAACAAAGTCTAAGTAAGAGCTCCACATACTCAATCACATAGTCTTCTATGATTGCTTATACTCAAAGCATATTTTTGAAACAAACGGCATCCATCGAACACAGAGAAAGATAGGGGCTTAATGCTTCGCCTCCCAACTCATTTATCATATAGATAATTGTCAACAATAATAATTCATGATCAAATATATTTGACTGGCCATATGTGCCTAGATCTTTCCCCACCACATAATGCTTGCCAACTAGAGAATAATTGAGGTTGAAATGGGAAGTAATACTATTGACTGTTGTATAAAAGTAATACATAAAGTAAAATATAGGCCCTTCGCAGAGGGAAGCAGAGGTTGTCATGCACTTTTTATTTTTGGATGCGCAAGCTCTTAATGCAAAGAAACGCCACGTTATATTGCCCCTTATGATAGCAACCTTTATTATGCATTCCGTCACTTTTGTTTCTTTGCCATCACAAGTTCGTATAACGCTTATTTTCCCTTGCGATAAAAGATCACTTATGTTTTAGGAGAATTTTTTATTGCTTTTTGCATAGATGACAACTTACTTGAAGGATCTTTATTCAATCCATAGGTAGATATGGTGGACACTCATGGCAAGAAACTGGGTTTAAGGGTTTTTGGATGCACAAGTAGTATATCTACTTAGTACGAATTTTTGGCTAGTAAAAGATCCTAAGCAAACACCACATGTTGGAGGATCCATAACAATATAACTTCTATGCAAATATACACGACCATAACTCATTACATTGTCTTCCTTGTCCAACTTCAACTAATTTGCTCAAGTTTAAAAATAATTAATGGGTATTCACAATCATAGAAGATGTCCAAGATAATATATTTGTATGTGAAAGTTCTCTTCCTTATACTAATCATTCATGAATTGCTTGTATGACCAATATTGTGATTGTCAAGCTTCAATAGATTTCACTTTCTAAACCCAATGTGAAGATACTACTAGGCATGATATGAACATATAATTTCAACTTCATGACATTTAATTCGTTCAACTCATAGGATGTAAGTGAAGCACAAGAGTAGATGACAAACTACTCCAAAATGATATAAGTGAAGATCAAGCGAGTAGGTAAGTAAATGGGTAGCTATTTTAGGACTCTCTCTCATTTAAAAACTTTTAGATCTAAATATTTTATTAAAATATCAAGCAAAACAAAATAAAATGACATTCCAAAAATAGCACACATCATGTGAAGAAGCAAAATCTTAGGCTCAACCGAGGCTAATCGATAATTGTTGATGAAGAAAGGTGGGATGCCTACTGGGGCATCCCCAAGCTTAGATGCTTGAGACTTCTTGAAATATTAATTCGGGATGCCTTGGGCATCTCCAAGATTGAGCTCTTGTGTCTTCTTAATTCCTCTCATATCACGGTTTTCCTAAATCTTAAAAACTCCATCCACACATAACTTAACAAGAACTCGTGAGATATGTTAGTATAAATCAATGCAAAGCTTTATCATTCCCTACTGTAACAAATCACTAAACTTATAATTTCACATTGCATACTAAATGCCTCTGCACATTTAATACTCCTATCCTCAAATAGAATCATTAAACAAGCAAATATATGCAATCATAACAGCAATCTGTCTAAACATGACAGTCTGTAAAGAATGAAAGAAGATTCATACCTATCTAACTCCAAAATTCTGAAAAATTACCACACTATAGAAATTTTATCATAGCATACTGTGTAAAAACTTCAAGACTTTATCACGTTCTGACTTTCCAGAAGATTTCAGACAATGATAGAAAACTTTCTGTTTTCAAACAGCAGCATATGGACTTGCAGAATAAGCATGGTAAAGGCTATACTTGACATTTTTATTGAAATAAAAGATACAAAACACTATCCTAAACAACAACAAGCAAATCCTAATAAAATAAAATGATGGTCCAAGCAAAACACATATCATGTGATGAATGAAAATATAGCTCCAAGTGAGGTTACTGATAATGTTGGAGACGAAAGAGGGGATGCCTTCCGGGGCATCCCAAGATTAGTTGCTTGGACTTCCTTGAATATTACCTTGGGGTGCCTTGGGCATCCCCAAGCTCAGGGTCTTGTCACTCCTTATTCTCCTCATATCGATATCTCACCCAAAACTTTAAAACTTCAATCACACAAAACTTAACGGAACTTCGTGAGATAAATTAGTATGATAAAACAAATCATTCACTTTGGTGCTATCAAGACAAGATTCATAATTTTTCCACATAATGACTATTGTACCCTACAATTTCTACAATTTATATTGACCAATATAAGCCATAGAAACTATAAAGCAAGCAAACTATGCATTGAAAACAGAACCTGTCAAAAACAGAACAGTCTGTAATGATCTGGGCAATGACCATAATTCTGTAAATCCAAAAATTCTTAAAAATTAGGACAACTAGGAAATTTGTATATAAATCATCTGTAAAAAATTCAGAATTTTTTCACGTTCCAGTGAATTTAAACAATTCTGTTACCAGGCATAAAAGTTTTTGTTTTTGCATATAATCAAGTCAACTATCATCCATACTATCCCAAAGGCTTTACTTGGCACTTTATTGAAGCAAAAGCTATAAATCATGATTACTACAGTAGATTAATCAGTGAACACAGAAAAGCAGTAGGTATAAATGTTGGGTTGTCTCCCAACCAGTGTTTTTCTTTAATTCCTTTTTAGCTAGGCATGATGATTTCAATGATGCTCACATAGAAGATAAATATTAAAACATAACGGGAGCATCATGAAGCATATGACTAGCACATTTAAGCCTAACCCACATCCTATGCATAGGGATTTTGTGAGCAAGCAAATTACGAGAATAAGAATCAACTAGCATAGGAAGGCAAAACAAGCAATACTTCAAAACTTTCAACACATAGAGAGAAAACCTTATATTATTGAGATATGTAAAAGCATATGTTCCTCTCTCATAATAATTTTTAGTAGCATCATAAATGAATTCAACAATATAACTTTGACATAAAGCATTATTTTCATGATCCACAAGCATAGAAATTTTATTACTTTCCACATAAGCAAATTTATTCTCATCCATAGTAGTGGGAGAAAACTCAAGAAAATAACTATCATGATACTTGATTGACATAACCAATTTGAACACTAAATTCATGATGACAAGTTTCATGGTTATCATTATTCTTTATAGCATACATGTCACATCATAGATAGCAACTTTGTTGTCATAATCAATTGAAACCTCTTCCAAAATAGTGGATTCATCATTAAATAAAGTCATGACCTCTCCAAATCCACTTTCATAATTATTACAATAAGATTCAACACCCTCCAAAAAAGTGGGATCATTACTTCCTAGAGTTGACACTCTTCCAAACCCAATTTCATCATTATAATCATCATAAATAGGAGGCATGCTATCATTATAACAAATTGGCTCATCAAAACTTGGGGGACTAAAAATATCATCTTCATCAAATATAGCATCCTCAAGCTTATGGCTTTGCATATCATTAACATCATGGATATTAAAAGAATTCATACTAGCAACATTGCAATCATGCATATCTTTCAAAGATTTTGAGCCAAACATTTTATTGAATTATTCTTCTATCAATTGAGCACAATTTTCCTTTCCATCATTTTCAACAAAGACATGATAAAGACGAATAATATGAGGCAACCTCAATTCCATATTTTTTGTAGTTTTCTTTTATAAACAAAACTAGTGATAAAACAAGAAACTAAAAGATTCAATTGCAAGATCTAAAGATATACCTTTAAGCACTCACTTCCCCAACAATGACGCCAGAAAAGAGCTTGATGTCTACTACGCAAATTTATTCTTGTAGACTCGTGTTGGGCCTCCAAGAACAGAGTTTTGTAGGACAGTAGCAATTTTCCCTCAAGTGGATGACCTAAGATTTATCAATCCGTGGGAGGCGTAGGATGAAGATGGTCTCTCTCAAACAACCCTACAACCAAATAACAAAAAGTCTTTTGTGTCCCCAACACACCAAATACAATGGTAAATTGTATAAGTGTACTAGTTCTGCGGAGAGATGGTGATACAAGTGTAGTAATGATAGTAGATATTGATTTTTTAATAGGACAATTAAAAACGGCAAGGTAGCAAGTAATAAAATGAGCACAAATGGTATTGCAATGCTTGAAAATAAGGCCTAGGGTTCATACTTTCACTAGTGCAATCTCTCAACAGTGCTAACATAATTAGATCATAGGGCAATCCCTCAATGTGCAATAAAGAATCACTCCAAAGTTCTTATCTAACGGAGAACATAAGACAAAATTGTTTGTAGGTTACGAAACCACCTCAAAGTTATCCTTTCTGATCGATCTATCGAGCTATTCCTATAAGCGTCACAAACAACCAAAGAGTTCCTACTAAAATAACACCATATGATACACATCAACCAACTCTACTGTCACCTAGATACTCCAATGTCACCTCAAGTATCTGTAAGCTGATTATACGATATGCATCAAACAACTTCAGATTCATAATATTCAATCCAACACAAAGTACTTCAATGAGTGTCCCACGATTTCTACCGGATAAAGTAGGACGAAAACATGCATCAACCCCTATGCATAGATTACCATAATGTCACCTCGAGAATCCATGAGTTGAGTGCCAAAACATACATCAAGTGAATCAATATAATACCCCATTGTCACCACGGGTATTCATATGCAAGACATACATCAAGTGTTCTCAAATCCAACAAAGTATTCAATCCAATAAAAGTGAAACCTCAAAGGTAAAAACTCAATTCATCACAACAAGATAGAGAGGGGAAAAAACACCATATGATCCAACTATATTAACAAACCTCTCGGTACATCCCTGGGCTATGCATTAGCCATGCCCTCAGGCGGAGGATCGCGTCATCGGTCGTCCACCTAGGATCTTATCAACCCAACCGCATGTATGTGGGCCCATACTGGATCATCTCACGAAGACTCAAAACATCACATCAGCTACGACAACCAAAGGAGAGAGAAGCAAGTGAAGGCATCCGCGTAGGATCAGGCACGACAATGGCACTGACAACACTCCTCTTTCTTTCTTTCCTTTCTTTCCTTTCTTCTCTCGCAAGAACTAATCTTGATCGAAACAAATCACGATCCTAAAAAAGGAGTCTGCCCTCGCGTCATCCCTCGGCAGGGTGACTCGAGCAGCCGCCGTCTCCTTCCGATCGATGAACCTCCTTGCTCCGCTCCTCCTCCTCGCCGCTGTCGGGCAAAGCCCACGCGTGGTGATGGCACTGGGGCAACTCGGCTGATCTCCTCTCTGTGGCGGTTGCTAACGCACCGACGGTGATGGATGATGGAGATAGGGCTCTGGGCGGCGGCCCCTCTTTGAGGCGATGGCCGCTGCGGCGGCCACTTGGGCGGCATCGTGGCTGGGCTTGCAGGCTACACGCGGTGCCGCCGCAGCGGCAGCGGTGGGGCTTGGAGTCGCCGGATCCAACCAGGAGTGGCTGGTCCCCATCTCCTGCCATGTTTGGCGTCCCACTAAGTTCAGGCCTCCGCGGTTGCAGGTGGAATGATGCGGCGTCGCTGACTTTTGTCTGCAGGTCTGGATTGAGAGGAGGGAGGCGTGGCTGCTGGCTTCGGCCTCATAATGGTGGTTTGGCTCTCACGTTGTTCTTCCGCCAAGTCGTCTTTCTGCCGGATGTTGGCCTCTTGGATCTGGCCGTTGACGAGTTCCGGTCTTCCCCGTTAGAGATCTACACAGATTGGTGTATGTCACCCCTGGATATCAAGATCGGCAAGGCTCCGGTCGCGCGCGCTCATATTATCAGCCAACACGACCTCAAGAGGGCGCGCACAAAGATTCGATTCTTATTGGTGTCATGGGACATGTCTAAGTCAAGATTCTCAAGGCATTGATAGACGTGGAGAAAGTCATGGCAGCTGATTGGAGGTCTTGAAGCTTTGGTGGAAGGGTGTATTGGATGCGATGAAAACCATGTGCCAGGTGTTTGGTGACTTGCAACAGCGGCTTCGGCAAGCGGGGGCGGTAGCACTGAAGGACTGCATTTTTGGCGGTGCTCCTCGAGTACTGAGTCTCGATTCCCATGGTGAAAACCCAAGGTCTGGCGTTTATTGATTGTACCTGGCAATGGCCTTGTTGAAGGCATTGTTTTTGGGTGAACTCGGACTTTCTCCAGGGTGAAACCCCGAGATCATCGATCAGGCAATGGTAACACTTGTGCATTGTTTCCTTCTTGAAGGCATTGCTTTTGAAGAACCTCTATGTAATCCGATTGTTGTCTTCGGTGATGGTTAGAGTGTTGTTGATGTGTGATTGATCATCGTAGCAGGGTCTTTTTTCTTCTGTTCTTTTTATTTTCTTTTTTGGCTATGTGTATCTTGATGGCTTTGGACATCTTGTTGGTAGAAACGTCAGGTATAATTAATTGGTATCTTCGCAATATTAATATATTCTCTTTGTCGAAAAAAGAACAAGTATAGTTGTGGCAGTATCTCTGTAATCCTGGTACTTGTGAGTGAAATATAGATAGGGACTCTAACATCATGTCATGCTGATTGGCATCGGCAAAGGGCGTGTGGAACTTCATTCAAGGCTAGATTAGGGGCCCTGTTTTTGTGTATGTTTCATCTAGGTGGTCTTCAACGGCGTCCTTCGGTAGAGTGGACGCTTCTTCTCGGTTCGGCGAAGCGGAGCCAGGTTCAACTTCGTTGGGAATCTAGTGAGGTTAGGCCTGTGATGACGGGAAAATGGCGGGCGTGAAAACACGCGTCCACGTCATTGATACAGAGTGAAATTTAAACGCATAAATGCATACAATAAAAATAGGATCAAACATTGCAGGTACTTTATTTCCAGAACTTTTACATTTACATAAAAGATCTGTTAATTACATCCCCATAGAGAAAACCCCTGATTAAGAATTCCAACATATCTATTACATAGCATCACAACACATGAGTACTACAAACTGTAGAATTAAGAAAACTACAAAATGTAGAAATAAAAATCCTCCTCGCTGTCTTCGACGTCGGCGTACTCGGAGAGCCTTGAACTTCGTCTATGCTAACATATGCGTTGCACAACATTCATGACTTGGCAATGTTCATTCATGTAGCATGTTTATGCCTAGCTCATTAACCATCGCAAATATGTAGTAGTTGTCTTATTTAATGGTTAACTAGCCGGGCTAACGGTATATATGCAATATAGGGCATACCTATTTTTTATGAGTTGGGTTTACTTTATAGCAACGTATATAGCGTTGCCTCGAGCCATTATATGCGAGAACTATATGAAACTTGTTGATGACATACTCAATCGCACTATATTATGTTTAGTGCGAGTAACATAGGCTATGACCCTAGTTACTTTTCTATGCATGGTACAATTTTAATCCGTATGAGAGATTATATTATGACATATGGGTTATGCTTAAACACTAGCTTTGCTTGTCTCAAACATGTCATATATGGGCATGCGACTAAGTGGATCTAGTCAAATATTTATATGGGTTTGAATGAGAATATTTCTTTTATAATGTTTCGCTTCACTTGTATTAGTACTAACATCATGTAGCAACTTCGTGCCCATATGTAGCATAACCAAATGAAGTGTCGGGACTTCTTCTTGCTTGTATTATCACCACGTAGCATAAATTGTATGCTTATGGTGTAACCAAATAGAAGTGCATATCAGTATATGTTTCGCATGGACATGATGAAGTATATGACAATTCTCAAAGCCTAGATATATGACCCTAAACTATGAAGATCCAAAGTCATGTATATTGAGTTGTCATGGCTTTGTTTCACATGGGTTTTCATTAGTACAAAAGCTGAGCGTATAATGCTACTTCTTGAGACTAATGAACATATAGACGCATGCTCCAAGTTTACACCCTATACTGATGCATTTAGGGGTCTAGCCAGACTATAAATTATATGGAAGGAACATGTGTGAATTTCCAACAAAATATGACCTTATGAAACCAAATCAATATGAGCTTTATTTCTATTTCTATCCTTGATCTGTATCAACATGGGATGCAAGATCACCATGAGACCAAATCAAGATGGACATATTTTTATTCTTGAGTTGTACCAACATGGGATGCAAGATCGCCATGAGACCAAAACGAGATGGGCATAATTTTATTCTTGACTTGTGTCCACATGGAGATGCAAGATCACCATGAGACCAAATCAAGATGGACATATTTTTATTCTTGAATTGTATCAACATGTGATGAAAGATCGCCATGAGACCAAAACAAGATGAGCATAATTTTTGGTCTTGACTTGTATCAACATGGTGATGCAAGATCACCATGAGACCAAAACAAGATGAGCATAATTTTTTGGTCTTGACTTGTATCAATATGGTGATGCAAGATCATCATGAGACCAAAACAAGAAGAATTTTAGTTGCATCGTGTGCACTTAGTTTGCATCATTATACGACTGAGGAGTGATATATGACCACTAGGCATGTCATGCATTATCTTGATTTGTATCATCATGGGATCAAGATCGCCATGCGACCAAAACAAGAAGAATTTTGTGGGTAGAACCGAATATATATGAGATATGCGGTGAAAATAAAGCATCATCGATGAATATATTTTAATCTTGAACTGTATCGACATAGGATGCGAGATCACCATGCGATCAAAACAAGACGGAACATATTTATATTCTTGAATTGTATCAACATGAGATGCAAGATCCCATGAGACCAAAACAAAGTGAACATAATTTAACCATGGTTTGTATCAACAAGGGATGCTAGATCCCATGAGACCAAACTAGGTGTGCTATATGGAGCGACGTAGAACACCAATAGTACTTTGAGACATATGGTGCAAGAGGAATGCATCAAGAAAGGAGCAAGAAGGTAGCCATATATTCTCACCTTGCCTTGGTTTTTTGTACGTGTGATGCGGACGAGCAACACCGGTGTGTAGCAGCTTGTGGGCGGTGCAGATGACGAGCAGTGCGGCCGACGACGTATGTGGACGGCGGCGAACGGATGGCGACGACGGCGGCGAGCGGATGGCCGGCGACGACGGTGGCGAGCGGATGACCGACGGCGACGACGACGACGAGACGAACGGCCGGTGACGACGACGGTGTTGCAGCGTATGTATGTGTGTGAATGATGGATGGATGAATCGTTGATGAGCGATGGATGTGGTGAGCAGCCTTCTCTATGCTGGACAAACATGTATTTATAGGGGAGCCAAGGGTAGAGCTAGCGTGATGCCTTCAGAACTTCCCACGCGCGCCAAGCTTCTACTATGCACGTCGTGATCGTGCAGAACGTGGGAGCGTGGGGCGTCGCTGGCCGGTATGATGCAGACTTGGTCTCGTTTAACTGGAGAGCGGGCCTGGCCTCATTAAGCCTAATTAATTAACTGGGCTCTAATTGCATGCAAGCAAGGCCTTCGTTTGGTGCAGCAGTTTGACGTATATGCTGATTTGGGCTTACGTACAAGTTTTTTGATCCTCCTGTTTAATTAGAGCATAATGCATGCATGCATGCCTTAGTATGGAAGGAGGACGTGCTATATGGGCCATGGGCTGGGTAATTACTTTATTAATCCCATGCATGCATGCATGCATGCATGCATGTGGTAGGTGCATGTATGTATCTTTTTCACGTTAGTGCACTTGGCCTTGCTAATTATACGATGTCCCATTTTTTAAAACATCGTTGCGCGTCACATTATTTTACAGAAGTATCGTGTCAATATTTTCTTTTAGCGATAATAGGATAACGTGATATAATATTTTGGCAATATTAGCGTCGTCTATGAAACATTGAATTTGCCAACATCGGAATTTCGTCGTTGATGATGGCATATGTGTATGAAAGTCATATGTCCTTTAATTTATGCGACGATATAACTCCTTCCCTTTTATTTTCGGGTCTGTTATTTTATATTGAACAGCGCGACGAAAATTCATCATGGTATTTTTTTATCCACGTATCCGGCAACTCATTATTTTTTCATTTTATGTAAATGATTTTGTTTTCTTTATAATATCTAAGCATCATGTTTCACTTTGGCCGAAATCGGTGTCAACAGCCTGCCTGATTGTGTCTGGATGGATTTCTGCCCTCCTTATTGCTTTCCTCAGTTCGTTGTCGCCGGCTTCTTCTGCCTCCGTCCGGTGACTTCTCGATCGCTGCATCAACAATGGCACCTTGGCTATGAGGGTGTTTCGGAGATCAAGAGGAGACATCGAGCTTTGCACACTGCATGCCACCGGTGAATGCAGGATATGGGCGTCCCTAGGAGTGAGCCGCTGACGTTTTTTTTTTTCTGAGATAGTTTGTATGTTGTTATGGCATCATTTTCACCACCACAAGTTTAATCTTGAGAAAACAAATGCAGATTTTAACCCCCAGGACGATTTTGTTCGATGGCATTCAGGAACGGAACAGGCAGCAGCTCAAATGTAAAAGACAATTTTGCCAAATCTCTCTTGGAATTAGGTAAACTGAAACAAAGTTTAGTTTAGTATACCAGCACAGTAAATTATTCCTATTCGGTGATTCTTCTTATCTGTAGGCCTGTGAACCCAAAGCAAAGGAATGTGCACAAGGACTCCAACTGGAAACCTCTAACATGGAAACTCCAGAGACCCCCACATTTACTTGAATTTCACGTGGCAAACTTCAGGTCAGGAAATGCTGGGTCTGCCTTGCTTTATACCTTGAAGCGAGATCACTGTCTCGAAAGCACCAACGAGGGCCTTCACTTTGCTCCTCCTCGCCTCGACGAGCCTGCTCGCGGTCTCCTTGATCACATTGTTGAATAATCGCGGCTCGCTCTTCTTTTTGTCATTGGCACCCTGATGCCTCAGGACGACAACCTCAGCTCTTGAAGCACCTGAATCTTTTGATGCAGCAGAAGTTTTAGCTTCATTGTTCTTGGTGATTCTGCGTCTGGCAGGATATTTGCTTCTGTTGCCGTCATCTGTAGCATCTGCAGGCCTGAACTGTACTCGTCTGGGAGTGCTGTTGTCAGAGTTGCTGCCAAGGTTCAGCACCTTGCCACGGCGAAACCTCAGCATGCGAGGCGACTTCATGATGACGCCTGAGGGCGTGGATGTTATCTTTGGCCTTCCGGCAATTTCAGTTCTTGCAATAGCCCCATTTTCTGTAAAATGGGAATGATGTCTTGTCATTGTCTTGCCATGAACTCTAAGCATATGTTTATTTGAAAAGAAATATTTCATAGAAACTTGTCCATACATTGCCATATTAGATGTTACTACCTCCATTCCAAAATACAAGACGTTTTTGTAGGCTAAACTAGGATGGCATGATCAATTTAAGGCAGCGCTATAATCAATCATGCCATACAAGTTGCATATTGGCATTATTAATTGCCATGTGAAATTCATAATATATTAATACTGTATATAAGAATTAGGAAATTTGTGACCTAAGGTGCAATTATATGTTTATGATTCAGAAGGTAAAGATAAGATGTACCTTTGCGAGATTGTCTCTCTTTGTTGTTAACGTCTGGTTTTCGTATTTTTGGCGAAGCTGTCTTCGATATTTTATCCTTGCACCCAGAAAAACTTTCTATCCCATAAAACTTCTTACTCTTCACTGGGGAAGCAGAAGTTTCTTTCCTGACTGCTCTCACTGTAGAACGAGACAGCTTCAGTGGACTCAATGTAACCTTTTCTTCTCCCTTGTTTTGCCAAAGTTGAGCATTCTTGGCAACATTATTCAGTGTAATCTTTCTTTCAGTTTGCTTCCCTGAAGGAGGTGATGGAGATGGAGCATGCTTATTTGTAGCAGGTTTGGCAGATGAATCCATCGTGCTAGCTGGTGATGGTGCTTTGATTTTCTTCACCCTTGGAAGAGTTGATGTGACAGTGGAGTTGAGTTTCCTCTCCTTGTTGAACTTGTTAGGAACGCTAGGATCTGCCTTTTTCGCCGTTGTCCTTGGTCCATCGGCGCTTCCAGCTGATGTACCTGCAGCCTTCTCATGTGATGTTATTCCGCTCTTGTGCTTTGACATGGTGTTTCTGGTTATAGTCGACCTTGCTTTCCTGTTTGGTTTCACAGACTCCTGGGAGAAGCTCTGTGGTTTAGTCACGTCCTTATCTTGTTTGTGGTTCTCTGATGCCATCACAGTCTGCTTACTCATGTTGTCTGAACTTACAGAGTCATTTGCAGAATGATCCGTACTATGATAGTCGGACTCATCCCTGTCCTGGATGGCCAACGGCATATCCAGCTCAATGCTTACAGCTCCTTCTGACAATTGTCCATCTCCACAGCTGGACAAGTCATCAAGTGAGATGATGAGGCACTTCGCACAATCTGGCTGGTTTCCAGCCACAACAGTTCCAGATACTTCATCTGATAACAACTCTACACATGGAGAGCTTTCAAGACGATCAGGTACTCCTTTCAGTGGTGGCTTCTGCTTGGTAAGTTCAGGCTTAGCAGGAGCAGCGCCATCTTTTACATGAGAAATCTTCAGCGTCTGACTCTTGTTTCTTGCTCTGTCTCCTTGTGGGATGACTACAGCCAGGTCGTGTGTTCCATTCCTGGCGGTTGCACGGTCCTGACGCCAGCCACGAACAGGCGAGTATTTCTTAGACTCGGAAGAATGATGAATACCAAGTTTGCAGTTGTCATGGCAAGATCCAGTGGACGCTCTCTGGTAATGTGGAACTGGCTTCTCTTTCCTCCTCAGGTACGGCGGCACACTGTTGCCATCTATGATTTCAGTGGTATTTATCCGGAGATCTTGTTTCTTCAACTCAGCTAATGCAGGAGTTGTTGAAGTGATAGCCTGTTTGATCACCTCCTCGGCCATTTAGAAGCAAGGATGCTGCAATTGCAGACACATGTGTGAGCACATGAAAAATTCACTCGGCATGGTAATAAATTACAGAAATGGTGAATCCAGTGAATTAAGCAGTGCAATATTTCTCAAGGTCAAAAGTGAAGACCACATTCCACACCAACTTTTTTAGCCATCTCTGTCCTATTTGTTTCTGCCACTTGGTCAAGATCTGCATCACCTATTAGTAAAGAACTTATTCCAAGAATATGCATAGATGGATCATCCATTCTCCATGAAGTTCAACCAATTCTCACCAAACCCAACTAACTCGATACTTCATCTATCTTATTATTGAAGTCTTAACATACAAACATTTCCATATTAACTCCTCAAACATGTTATAACACCTCTTTATATCAATCCTTCGTACATTATAATTAGTACTTCTGCCAGGCAACTTTCCAATTAGTATAATCTTAGCCAATCAAGCAAGTCCACCTTACTCCCCTTTGAATTCTTCCGTCTTTTGGGTTTGCTGCAATCAGTTTCTTTAGATACACAGAACTAATCAATGATACCCATTCCCAATCTACCAGCTATTGATAGTTACTGGCGCAGCCTAGTTGACACGAGTGTTAAATCAATGTTTAATACAGCATTAGTTAGTACTACAGGGACATGTAGAATGGTTCCAATCCGATTCTTTAATGAATAATTTACAGTAAGTACATATTCTTGTTATACTAATACTAATTTAATCTAGTAGTCTCAGAGAGATGGATGTGCTAGCGTAGTTGACTTGCCACCACAAAAGAGTACAGCATTAGTAGCACAGGTTAAAGATTAAACAGGTTGTTCCTCCAAAGAATCAACGAACTGAGACGCAATTAAACAGAACCATATCCCGATGATATACAGATGGGCATCAACGCTGGAAGAAAAGAAAGAAAGAAAAAACTGTATAGCGTCATGCGCCCCCGCCGTTTCTTGATGGGAAACTTTCAAGCAGAAACAAGCTAGATTGGATCGTCCACTCCACCACGAGATCGCAGCGCGGGAATTGGTGGAATCTCCGAATAAAAGCCTTACCTGCTGGCCGACGTCCTGCTCCCGGTTCTAGCTTGATTGCAAGGACTTCAGAGATGCGATGCTCGATCTGTCGGGTCGGGGAGGCAGCTAGCGAAAACGCATGGACGGCCGGAGACCAATGCAGAGGAGGGCAGGGAAGGAGAGATTGCTTCTGTATATACTAGGTAGGTACCTCGTGCTTCCGCCGCTCGCCGCCAAACCGACGAACAGAACGGCTGCGTGTGGTACGGATGTGCCGGTGGAATGATCCGTGAGCGAGGAGAGGGAGGTTGCCGCTGACGCGTTGGGGGGAGAGAGAGAGGTGTGGAGGGAGAAGCGTGGATGTTTAGCACGTGGCGTTGGAGGTGGGAAACAAACACAGTACGTGCACAGGGGAGAAGGGTAACTCCGACGCGCCGATGCAAACGGATGAAGTTTTTGTGTTTTTCATTCTTTTAGGTCAGCTGAAGGTGCATTGTATAGCTTCGTCCGTTTAAATTGGATCGGTGCGCTTAACCAGCCGACGTATTTTTTTCACGAAGCCGAATTTTTGCTACAAAATTAAATCTAAATTTAGGGTAAGTATCCATATTTCATGCCAGCAATCATTAGTTCATGCCGGCATACAAAAATGATGGCGCTTTCGGCCATAATTCAACCATCTAGCTTGAGCATCTCTTTTTGCCTTTTCTCGAACTAAACGTTTCTCTTTAGGACATCTTGCTCAAGTCTACCGTCATGATCTCCACTCCCTTCGTCATTAGCTTGAGCCTCACATCCTTTGCTTTTGTGTTTGCAATGCTCTCCTCGATCTCAAGCTTCTGCTTTCGGATTCTCCTCGATCTCAAGCTCTCTGCTTTTGGACGTTCTCTTCGATCTCGAGTTTCCTCTTTTGGACGTTCTCTTCGATCTCGGGTTTCTTCTTTTGTATCTTGATGTAGGCCTTCATTTGCTTCTCTTCTCTCTTGGCGCTTCCTCTTCTCTCTTGCTTCCTTTTGGGTCATGAACCCTTTGCAAACTTTCTTACAAGGCGAATGTCGCCGCATCACGTTTGTCATCCAACTTGAAGTTGATCTTCCCCCTCGGCCGATTCTCTCCTTGACCATGCTCAACGATGGACGCCCGCCCTCCATTCTTCTTTTTTGGGCGGCATATTGCTCCCTAAACTTTGGGCAAATGACTTGGGATCCTTTTTGCTCGGCGCCAATCTTGGGATCTTGTCCAATTTCCTTCCAACCTTTGCAAATCAACTTATCCTTATCCTTTTGTGTATGCTTTCATCGGAATGCTTTGCCGCCTCCTCATTGTCTTGGGTAGTGAGCTCATCTGCATAAAAGGCTTCCCCTCGATGTCCACATTGTCTTCTTCCTCTTGGCCGTATGTGTCTTCTTGCCATCGGTCGCCTTGGTTATCGATGTCTTCTTGGTTGTCATGGCCGTCCATGCCCTCTTGACTTCGCGTGAAGTGGTCGCGGCCGTGCATCGGCATCATACGCTTGGCTGCCCTCCTAAATGATGTCCTCCATGGAATCGCTATAGTAGGATGGGTCTTCATGCATGGATGTCGGGGCCGGCGTATCGTTGCGGGCATCAGGAAGGTTGCCAGTAGGAATCTCCCATGGCCGCTTCCCTTTGCGCCTATATGACCCATTAGCCACAGGTGTGGCGTAGAGGTCGATGACACGACCACAGGAGTGGATGGCGCGATCACAATCACTTTCGGTGAGCAGTCCCGAGGTGAGGTGGAGAAGCGGGACGCGGCTGGGTCGTGTTGGGGGAAAGCCGTGTGTCTGCGGCATGGTGGAGGTACTTGGCGACTCTGGACGTGGTGGGCAGGCAGCCGACGAGCCCATCCTCGTCGCGGCCATGGTGGAGGCAAGAATGTCCCGCTCCCTACGATGCAACCCTAGCAGGAGGAGGCCTGGTGCGTGGCCTTGGCGACGAGGGCCTCATTGTCCGCAACAACGACCTCCTGTTGTGCGGCGACAGCTTCTTTTTTGTCTGCCTCGACCTTCCGCCGGCCAACCCTCTTCGCCAATTATTTGGCCCTCTACTGTAACACCCCGAGAATCATGCTATAGTAACTCCACATTAATGATGCCAAGTCATCATCATTATGCCCTAACAAAAATGATTAAGAAATATTTCAACCCCAATTTCATTATTTAAAATAAAATCAAAATTTTAATTGTCCAAACAGCAAAACAAAAGTGTCCAGAATATTGCAAAAATTCCCAAAGCTATTATAAAAATAAAACCAACATTAGTGATTTCCCAAAATTTACCCTAGCAACCAAAACAATGGAACCGTAGTAATTTAAATGCCCTTTTCAATAATAATATTTAAACTCTACCAAATGCTATGGAACTTTTTGTGCAACACCACACTATTGTGCATGTTTTATGTGGCAAGTATTATAATAAACAAAACTCTTTTAGTATCCCAAAATAATACAAAATAGTAGCAGAAATAAGAAAAACAGTAGAGGAAAAGTACATGACCTAATCTACAATACACTAGGCCCATGTGGGTTGGGAAAGGCCCAGCCCACCTTCCCTCACTCATCCCCTTCCTTGTACAGACAGAGGGCGTGGCGGCCATCCACCGGCTCCATAGCCGGCAGGGTGCATGCGCCGTCCATCCGCTACCTCCCCGCCGTCTATAAGACCATCACGACGCCCTGGACGAACACTAGTCGTCCACCCCCTTTCCCCCGCACCGTTTTCTTCCTCTCCCGCACATGCCCGAGCTCCGCCCGCCATGTCCATCGCCGTCCTCGTGTCCAACGTCCACCTCATCGGCTGAGGCCTCTGCAGTAGCTGCTTGTGCTCCGTCTACATCGGCTCCGAGGAGCAGCTCGAGCAGGAGATCGCCTCAACGCAGGGATCGACGTCGTCTTCTACCTACGGCCACCGTCACGCCATCGACGATTGACGTCGTTCTGCAGCTACTAAGCTTTCATCGGGCCACCGTGTGCCTCCGCGGTGAGCTCCCGCACAAAACCCCTCCTTGGCCCGCTCGATTTGATGCCCGTAGCCGCTGTCCCTTGTTGACAGAAGCGAACCGCCGCCCGTACTCGTCGCCGGTGTTGCTCCGGCGACCAATTTGTCACTCCAGTGCATCCAAAAACCTCTTGGTGGACCGTAGAGCAGTGCTAGGGTGTTAGTTTTCTCGCTTGCAAGCGGCAACGCCAAACCCGTGTGCGCCTGAGCTCCGGCTGCCGCGGTTGACCTCGCCACCGTCGACTCCGGCCAGCCCCGCACCGTCCGTGCCCCACGCCCTACTTGCCTGCCGCCGCCGGCCCGCACACTGCTCCTGCTTGGCTGCCGTTCTTGATCACCACGCCCCGCGCGGGCGCGTCTGCTCATCATCCGGTCTCGCCTCGCCGCTGCTGCGATCCTTGGCGGCCCGCTCCGTTCTTGCTCCCCCCCTCACGGGCATGTTCGCTGGCCGTGCTCGATAACCCACAAGTATAGGGATCGCAAGCAGTTTTCGAGGGTAGATTATTCAACCCAAATTTATTGATTCGAGACAAGGGAGCCAAAGAATATTCTCAAGTATTAGCAGTTGAGTTGTCAATTCAACCACACCGGATAACTTAGTATCTGCAGCAAAGTATTTAGTAGCAAAGTAATATGGAAGTGATAGTGTGTAGCAAAAGTAATATTTTGGGTTTTATAGTGATTATATGAGAGTAATGTAAAAGTAAATAATCGGAGAACAATATGTGAAAAGCTCGTAGGCATTGGATCGGTGATGGAGAATTATGCCGGATGCGGTTCATCATGTAACAATCATAACATAGGGTGACACATAACTAGCTCCAATTCATCAATGTAATGTAGGCATGTATTCCGAATATAGTCATACGTGCTTATGGAAAAGAACTTGCATGACATCTTTTGTCCTACCCTCCCGTGGCAGCGGGGTCCTAGCGGAAACTAAGGGATATTAAGGCCTCCTTTTAATAGAGTACCGGAACAAAGCATTAACACATAGTGAATACATGAACTCCTCAAACTATGGTCATCACCGGGAGTGGTCCCGATTATTGTCACTTCGGGGTTGCCGGATCATAACACATAGTAGGTGACTATAGACTTGCAAGACAGGATCAAGAACTCACATATATTCATGAAAACATAATAGGTTCAGATCTGAAATCATGGCACTCGGGCCCTAGTGACAAGCATTAAGCATAGCAAAGTCATAGCAACATCAATCTCAGAACATAGTGGATACTAGGGATCAAACCCTAACAAAACTAACTCGATTACATGATAAATCTCATCCAACCCATCACCGTCCAGCAAACCTACGATGGAATTACTCACGCACGGCGGTGAGCATCATGAAATTGGTGATGGAGGATGGTTGATGATGACAATGACGACGGATTCCCCTCTTCGGAGCCCCGAACGGGCTCCAGATCAGCCCTCCCGAGAGAGTTTAGGGCTTGGCGACGGCTCCGTATCGTAAAATGCGATGAATCTTTCTCTCTGATTTTTTTCTCCCCGAACATGAATATATGGAGTTGGAGTTGAGGTCAGTGGAGCTCCAGGGGGCCCACGAGGCAGGGGGCGCGCCCAGGGGGGCAGGCGCGCCCCCCACCCTCGTGGCAAGGGTGTGGGCCCCCTGGCCTTGATTCTTTTGCCAGTATTTTTTATTATTTCCAAAAATAACCTCCGTGGAGTTTCAGGTCATTCCGAGAACTTTTGTTTCTGCACATAAATAACACCATGGCAATTCTGCTGAAAACAGCGTCAGTCGGGTTAGTTCCATTCAAATCATGCAAGTTAGAGTCCAAAACAAGGGCAAAAGTGTTTGGAAAAGTAGATACGACGGAGACGTATCAACTCCCCCAAGCTTAAACCTTTGCTTGTCCTCAAGCAATTCAGTTGATAAACTGAAAGTGATAAAGAAAAACTTTTACGAACTCCGTTTGCTCTTGTTGTTGTAAATATGTAAAGCCAGCATTCAAGTTTTCAGCAAAGATTATGAACTAACCATATTCACAATAACTCTTAGGTGTCATGTTTACTCATACCAATGGCATAATCAACTAGCGAGCAATAATAATAAATCTCAGATGACAACACTTTCTCAAAACAATCATGATATGATATAACAAGATGGTATCTCGCTAGCCCTTTCTGAGAGCGCAAAACATAAATGCAGAGCACCTTTAAAGATCAAGGATTGACTAAACATTGTAATTCATGGTAAAAGAGATTCAGTCATAGTCATACCCAATATAAATTAATAGTAATGGATGTAAATGACAACGGTGCTCTCCAGCTGGTGCTTTTTAATAAGAGGGTGATGACTCAACATCAAAGTAAATAGATAGGCCCTTCACATAGGGAAGCAGGGATTTGTAGAGGTGCCAGAGCTCGATTTTGAAATAGAGATGAATAATATTTTGAGCGGCATACTTTCATTGTCAACATAACAACCAAGAGATGGCGATATCTTCCATGCTACACACATTATAGGCGGTTCCCAAGAAGAATGGTAAAGTTTATACTCCTCCTCCACCAACAAGCATCAATCCATGGCTTGCTCGAAACAGCGAGTGCCTCCAACTAACAACAGTCCCGGGGAGTTTTGTTTGCAATTATTTTGATTTGATTTGCATAAAGCATGGGACTGGGCATCCCGGTGACAAGTCATTTTCTCGTGAGTGAGGAGCGGAGTCCACTCCTCTTGAGAATAACTCGCCTAACATGGAAGATACGGGCAACCCTAGTTGATACATGAGCTATTCGAGCATACAAAACAGAATTTCATTTGAACGTTTAGAGTTTGTCACATACAAATTTACATGGAACGGCAGGTAGATACCGCATATAGGAAGGTATAGTGGACTCATATGGAATAACTTTGGGGTTTAAGGAATTGGATGCACAAGCAGTATTCCCGCTTAGTACAAGTGAAGGCTAGCAAAAGACTGGGAAGCGACCAACTAGAGAGCGACAACAGTCATGAACATGCATTAAAATTAATAAACATTGAGTGCAAACATGAGTAGGATATAATCCACCATGAACATAAATATCGTGAAGGCTATGTTGATTTGTTTCAACTACATGTGTGAACATGTGCCAAGTCAAGCCACTTGAATCATTCAAAGGAGGATACCACTGTCACGCCCAATATGCGAACCTATCCAAAAGGAACTCGACGGTCCCACCAAGGATAGACCCGCATATTGAAACGCTTTTGCAAGGTGGATATCATTACATCAACATTACATAATAGATGGGGATACATACATAAGGCACAAATGCCACAAGAATACATCAACATCATATACAAGATCAACATCCGACTACGGATGAAACATAAACAGAAACTCAAACGACATCCACCTGCTAGCCGGGCTGCCGACACTGGAACCTATCCCCGATCGAAGAAGAAGCGGAAGAAGAACTCCAACACAAGCAAACATCACTCTCGCGTCATGATCATCGCACAACTGGTACCTGCAACTGTTGGTGTAGTAATCTGTGAGCCACGAGGACTCAGCAATCCCATTACCATGGGTATCAAGACTAGCAAAGCTTAAATAGGAAAGGAAGGGATAAAGTGGTGAGGTTGCAGCAGGCGACTAAGCATATATGGTGGCTAACATACGCAAATGAGGCGAGAAGAGAAACAAAGGCGGCCGTCAACTAGTAATGATCAAGAAGTGATCACGAACTCCTACTTACGTCAATCATAACCCGAAACCGTGTTCTCCTCTTGATCAACCCGAAAAGAGACACTCACGGTTACATACACGGTTGGTGTATTTTAGAAGAGTTTGCTTCAAGTTTACTACAACGGATATTAACAAATTCCCATCGCCACATAACGCAGGCACGGCTTTGAAAGTTCAAACCCTGCAGGGTGTCCCAACTTAGCCCATGATAAGCTCTCGCGATCAACGAAGGATATTCCTTCTCCCGGAAGACCCGATCAGTCTTGGAATCCGGCTACAAGACATTTCGACAACAATAAAACAAGACCAGCAAAGCCGCCCGAATGTGCCGACAAATCCGATAGGAGCTGCACATATCTCGTTCTCGTGGCACACCGGATTGTCCAAACTTCGGTGGCGAACCTAGAGTTGCCCTGGTAGCCACCGCGGTGACGATTTGGACCAGCACTCACGACGAGCACGGCCGGGGGTAAAATAAGATGACCCTCAAGCGCGACTCCCAAGGGAAAAAGGGCTAGGTGAGGCAAATGTAAAACCAAGGTTGGGCCTTCTTTGGAGGAGTCTTATTCAAAGCGAACTGTCAAGGGGTCCCATAAATCACCCAACCGCGTTAGGGACGCAAAATCCGGGAACATAATACCAATATGACGGAAACTTTGGCGGCAAGAGTGGAACAAAACACCAGGCATAAGGCCGAGCCTTCCACCCTTTACTAAGTATATAGATGCATTAATTAAACAATAGATATTGTGATATCCCAACAAGTAGACATGTCCCAGCAAGGAACAACACCTCCATGTTCCAACAAGGAACAAACTTCATCTTCACTGCAACTAACAACGCTATAAGAGGGCTGAGCAAAGCGGTAACATAGCCAAACAACGGTTTGCTAGGAAGGGTGCAAAAGGTTAGAGGCTGACATGGCAATTTGGGAGGCTTGAGGAACAAGTGATAGGTAGCGCAGCATAGCGATAGAACGAAGCAACTAGCATAGCAATGATAGTAATGAGATCCAAGGTGACGGTCATCTTGCCTGAAATCCCACAAGGAAGAAGAACGAGTCCATGAAGAAGACGAACGGATGAAGCCGAACCGAGCGTATCACGATCACAACGAAACATGAACTAACAAGAAGAAGCACACAACATAGTAAACACACCACACATGAACAAGGCATGATGCACAAACAAGCATGATGCATGACAAGCTACATGAAGCTACTCATGGCAAGGGATGATGCAAACAAGAACAACACATCAAAGCAAGTTTAAATGAGGCCGGAAACGACATAGAGCAATTCCGGTAAGTCCTCATATGCAAATTTCGAAATTGTTTCAGATCTAAATAAACCTTATGTTCAAGTTGTTAAACAGCAAGTTAAGATGCACCACGATGATCTACACGAAATTCTAGTCAAGTTACATATAAAGTTCATTTAATTCGGAGCTACGGCCTAGAAGATATGAGCAAAACAAAATAAGCATGGCATTGATGCAAAATGCATACAAACATCAAGCAAACACCTCAAAACAAGGATGCAACATGATAATACGAAACTACATGCAAAATCAAGCAAGTTTCATATAGAGCACACTCAAAACGGAGCAACGGTTCAACACATACACACAATACAAGTCATGACAACAATCTGCCTAAAACAACAACTAGGCATATTGCAAACATCAAAACAACATGCTACAGTACCACAATATGAAAAAAAAGGCATGGGCATGATGTACAGGTAAAGCATGACAAAACATGAACACTGAGCTATCTCCAGAAATCACTAGAACATGCCCAAAAACACATGGCAATATTGCAAATAATAACAGTTTCAGACTTATCAGGAAATAACATCAGGTTGCAATGTTTAGAGCTATCAAACAACATGTTACAGGAACTTATCATGGCCAACAAAGGCATGGCATGACTCTAATAAATGCATAGAACAAAAGTACTTTACTGACCATAAGCCAAAAAGGATCCGAAGATATGATGGCATCCATGTAAACATGGCAAGTTATATTACAGATTTATACATGGCAGGAACAACAATAAGTAGGCATGTTGGTGAGCTTGAACCACTCACCACAGAGTAATACATGGCATGGCAAGGCAACTCACAGTAAGAAGACATGGCATAGAAGCTATACATGGCAAGAACAACATCATAGCATATATGTATCAACTACAACAACCTTGGCAAAATTGAATAACATGTAAACAATCTGTCAGGAAACATTTTATAGCTAAAGTAGAGCTCGATCGACTCAATCTATGGCACTCCATAATTGCAAACAAGGGCATGGATGGATAGAGAATAACCATATGTTCAAAACATCCTTACTGAAGTAACTCAAAATAAGCATGGATCTCTCGGTAGCATCAACTTTACATGGCATAAAAATATCAGCAGAACAGGGGCTGAAATCAGCAACATCATGAAGCCTAGTTTGCATGCTTGTGCTAGTCACCACAGAGATCACAAAAATACATGGCATACACCCCTGTAAATGGCATGGCATATTACAAAACACATGTAGGACTCAAGTTCATAGGGTGCACACATCAATCATGGCAAAAATGACAAAAGTGCATGTTCTGATAAGAATCTGAAACTAACATCACATATCCCTCTTCTAACAGCATTTCGGGCACCAAGATGAGCTCAAACGTAAATGATGCAATGAGATGAAATGATGTACTCGACGAGACGAACAATTTGACATATTACACGCACGAAACGGAGCTACGGATGCAGAGATACGATGGCATGAACATGGCAACAAAATACTGAAAATCTAGGACTTAGTGGATTTTTACCCTCCGAAAACGGGACGAGGAGGATCCGGGACGAGGAGAACCGGGCGGGGCGAGGGCGCGTTTGGATCGGCGGGCTGGTGGATCTGGTCCAGCCCGGCGGATCCGGCCGAGGCAACTCCGCGACATGGCGGCGGCGCACGGAGGCGGTCGGAGGAGGCAGCGAGGGCGGCGCCAGCGCATGAGCTCGGCAAGGCGGCGGCAGGCCTTGGCTGGCGCCTACCGGCAGCAGCGTCGGAGGCCGGACGGCGGCGGAGGAGGGACGAGGCCAGCGGCGGAGGCGTAGAGGCGGGGAAGTTTGCTAGGGTTTCATCTGCGTGAAAAATCCGGGAGGGGCACATATTTATAGGTAGAGGGAGTTAGGAGACTCCAAATGAGGTGCGGTTTTCGGCCACGCGATCGTGATCGAACGACCGAGAGCATGGAGGGGAGTTTGCTGGGTTTTGGGCCACTTTGGAAGGGGTGTTGGGCTGCAAGGAGAAGGAGGCTTTTGCGGTTACCCGGTTAACCGTTGGAGTATCAAACGACCTCCAAATGGCACGAAACTTGACAGGCGGTCTACCGGTGCTATACCAAGGCCGCTTGACAAACCTCGGTCCATTCCGAGACCGTTTAATATACGCACACGAAAAGAGGTAAAAGGGAGCGCCGGGAGACATAGGAGTGCCGGATTGCAAAACGGACAACGGGGAAAATGCTCGGATGCATGAGACGAACACGAATGCAAAATGAAATGCACAAGATGACATGATATGAAATGCAGATGATGACATGGCAAAGAGAGACACGCAAGCACATGACATGGCAACGACGGCGAATAACTGGCAGACACCTGGCGCATCGAATCCGGGGCGTTACAACACTCCTCCACTAACAAGAGATCTCGTCCCGAGATCTTAGGACCGAGACGGAAGGGAAAAGGGATGAGGTGAAACAAGAAACGCAATAGAGAAGAGGCAAAGAATCGAAAGCACTCGAGAAGAAGAGAGAAACGACGAGAATGACGAGAATTGAAAGCTCACGGAATCAGATAGACTATGAAACAACTCGTTCTAACCGGAGTGGTTAGAATGAGAAAAGAAACGAATAAGACTAAAACGATTTAGGCAGCACACCGGTTGAACAAGGAAAGAATAGAACATGAGCTTCAGAAGATGGAATGACACTTGACGAGATAAACAACGCAATGCCTCTGGAAGAATTGGAAGAATTGAAAAGAACTTAGAAGGAAGGATTAAACGGAGTTGTCGAGAAAAACAACAACGAAAGAATAACCTTGCTGTGGTCTTATAGGTAACATCTCAAGATCATAAGGTGATAACCGGCCACAAACGGAAATGATTGGATAGGTTAGAAGAACGAAGAAATGCAAAACTCCACTTCAAAAGAATACTGAGAATTAATTACACTTAGAGATGCAAGAAGAAAAGATATTTGAATTCCACCAAAAATATTGATAAAACTCTTGAAGAATGAATTAAATCATGAAGAACCACCGTGAAGAACTCCGGTAACAAAAGAATGACGAGATAAAATGAAGGATGAAAGAATAGATGAGCGTTGCGATGATTTAAATGGAGGTTCCGACGAGATGGCCGAGGAAATTGAACTCCGGAAAAGAAAAGATTAAAACACTTGGAACTAGAATTTATTCATTACGAACAAACTCCGAAGTAAGGGATTAATCACTTGGATGAAATAAGAATAAGATTTATTGTGTGCTTATCCTTCATCAAATTAAATTGATGACAAGCAATGGATTTGCATACTACTTATTCTTCTTGAAAAGGATTGAGAAGTGACATCTCTCAAACTTGAGAAGATCTTCGTGAACCATCGGTAGGATTGAAAGAAGGAATGGATTAATATGATAGTCGAAGAAAAAGAATCTTGAACGAACCACCGTAAGAAATGACAATGAACGAAGAAAAGAGAAAGAATCGCCGGGAAGAATTAGGAAAGCACGAAGATACTTGAGGGAATTAAAATGCAAGAGAACGAAGAGATCGCGAACTGATTGAAGAATACTTGAATGAAGCACCGGAAGAATATTGAGACGAACGAAGGGGCACGGATATAGAATAATTGGAGAACGACTTTGAAAAACTTAGAATGGAGAGATATTCCAAAAAGATGGCCTCCGGATGATTGAGACGGCAAAACAACTCCTGAAATACTCCGGATGGATGAAAAGAATTGCACGACTGGAAACAATTAGATAGGATAACATCGAGCTATCACCATGAATCTCCGGGAGAACGGACAAGATTTAGGGAAAACTCTACTTCGGTCTTCGAATGACGACGAGAAAACACCACCAAAATTACTGAGATACTCCGGGAGAATAGAAAGCAAAGGGGTTGAACCAACAATGAAATGATTTGAAATCGATCTTGAAAAGGCATCTGACTGATGAAATCCATTCTTACGTCAAACTCCGAAAAGAATTAGAGAATAGCTCCGGAATAATTAGAAGAGTCAGGTAAGATCCTGGGAAAAGACCTGTGGGTTAGGGCCCACTAAAAGAAAACACCGTTGGAAAGGGATGTTGAACAGATAGATGATGCACCGGAACAACTGAAATATTTGAATGAGGTGACAACCTCAAATTAATTAGAATACAGACGAATCTCCTGAGATGTCTTCCGAACTCCGGAATGATAAACTGGCGAGAGGCGAACGAGCAAAGAGAACACTTCAAAGGAAAAGAATATGATTAACCGAAAAACTTGAATTGAGTCCACGGAGAAGAAAAGAGATGAAGAATGTCATACAAAACGAGAATTCACCGGTTGAGATAATTTACGAAAGACTGAAGAGGTTCCGCACGAATGAGATAGCTGGTCGAGAGAGAGTCAGACTCCGGGAAGAAAAGGGGTGGGAGGGCGGGAAAACAAGGGTAACTTGGAAGGGGAAATCGACGAATATCTTGAAGAGAAAACATCGGTTGAAATCATTGAGGAGAGAAAGCAAAGACTTCGCACGAGTAGGATGGATACTCAATTATGGACTCCGGTTCCGAGAAGAAGAAGGGTGGGCGGGTGGGAAAAGAAGACAACTGAAGATTGGACTTGACAACGATGAAGAGGCTCGAGTCAACTTGATGAGAAATGCACCGGATGCAAAGAGCTGAGGAACAACGATCGAAAAACCAACTGCGTGATCCTAAAGAAAAATTTTGAAGGGGAAGAGGAGTAATTCAAAACACCTCGTCAAGTTTCCTTACAGAGCGACGAAGGGCTGAGGAGTAAAACAATTCCTACTCTCGATATAACTAGACTCGAAAATAGTTTTCTTCTAGACTCAACAACGGCCAAACTACACGATCAATCAAGGGGCTCCTAGGGTCGGTCGAGGCTCGATACCAACTTATCACGCCCAATATGCGACCCTATCCAAAGGAACTCGGCGGTCCCACCAAGGATAGACCCCATATTGAAACGCTTTTGCAAGGTGGATATCATTACATCAACATTACATAATAGATGGGGATACATACATAAGGCACAAATGCCACAAGAATACATCAACATCATATACAAGATCAACATCCGACTACGGATGAAACATAAACAGTAAACTCAAACGACATCCACCTCGCTAGCCAGGGCTGCCGACACGAACCTATCCCCGATCGAAGAAGAAGCGGAAGAAGAACTCCAACACAAGCAAACATCGCTCTCGCGTCATGATCATCGCACAACTGGTACCTGCAACTGTTGGTGTAGTAATCTGTGAGCCACGAGGACTCAGCAATCCCATTACCATGGGTATCAAGACTAGCAAAGCTTAAATAGGAAAGGAAGGGATAAAGTGGTGAGGTTGCAGCAGCGACTAAGCATATATGGTGGCTAACATACGCAAATGAGGCGAGAAGAGAAACAAAGGCGGCCGTCAACTAGTAATGATCAAGAAGTGATCCTGAACTCCTACTTACGTCAATCATAACCCGAAACCGTGTTCTCCTCTCGATCAACCCGAAAAGAGACACTCACGATTACGCTTTACGGTTGGTGTATTTTAGAAGAGTTTGCTTCAAGTTTACTACAACGGATATTAACAAATTCCCATCTGCCACATAACCATGGGCACGGCTTTGAAAGTTCAAACCTGCGGGGTGTACCAACTTAGCCCATGATAAGCTCTCGCGATCAACGAAGGACATTCCTTCTCCCGGGAAGACCCGATCAGTCTGGAATCCGGCTACAAGACATTTCGACAGCAATAAAACAAGACCAGCAAAATCGCCGAATGTGCCGACAAATCCTGAGAGGAGCTGCACATATCTCGTTCTCGTGGCACACGGATTGTCCAAACTTCGGTGGCGAACCCGAGTTGCCCCGGTGGCCACCGGCAGCTGACAGTTTGGACCAGCACTCACGACGAGCACTGGCCCGGGGGGGTAAAATAAGATGACCCTCGAGAGCGCGACTCCCAAGGGAAAAAGGGAAAAAGGACTCTCATCTCAATCAGTCCATCATATATCGTCATTATTGCCTTTCACTTGCACGACCGAACAATGTGAATAATAATAACAGTGCACGTGCATTGGACTAAGCTGGAATCTGCAAGCATTCAATAAACAGGAGAAGACAAGCCAATATGGGCTCTTGGTTAAATCAACAACAATGCATATAAGTGTTGGGAAACGTAGTAATTTCAAAAAAATTCCTAAGCACACGCAAGATCATGGTGATGGATAGCAACGAGAGGGGAGAGTGTTGTCCATGTACCCTCGTAGACCGAAATCGGAAGCGTTAGCTGCTTGAGGTTGATGTAGTCAGTGCGTCTTCACGATCCGACCGATCAAGTACCGAACGTACGGCACCTCCGAGTTCAGCACACGTTCAGCCCGATGACGTCCATCGAACTCCGATCCAGCCGAGTGTTGAGGGAGAGTTTCGTCAGCATGACGGTGTGGTGATGATGATGATGTTCTACCGACGCAGGGCTTCGCCTAAGCACCGCTACATTATTATCGAGGTGGACTATGGTGGAGGGGGGCACCGCACACGGCTAAAAGATCAAACGATCAATTGTTGTGTCTATGGGGTGCCCCCTGCCCCCGTATATAAAGGAGCAAGGGGAGAGGCAGCCGGCCTAGGAGGAGGGTGCGCCAAGGGGGAGTCCTACTCCCACCGGGAGTAGGACTCCTCCTTTCCTTGTTGGAGTAGGAGAAGGGAAGGGAGAAGGAGAAGGAAGGAAGGGGGCGCCCCCCCCCCTCCCTAGTCCAATCCGGACTAGTCCATGGGGATGGTTGCGGCCACCCTTTGGGGCCTTTCTCTCCTTTCCCGTATGGCCCATTAAGGCCCAATACGAATTCCCGTAACTCTTCGGTACTCCGAAAAATACCCGAATCACTCGGAACCTTTCCGATGTCCGAATATAGTCGTCCAATATATCGATCTTTACGTATCGACCATTTCGAGACTCCTCGTCATGTCCCCGATCTCATCCGGGACTCCGAACTCCTTTGGTACATCAAAACACATAAACTCATAATATAACCGTCATCGAACTTTAAGCGCGCGGACCCTACGGGTTCGAGAACTATGTAGACATGACCGAGACACGTCTCCGGTCAATAACCAATAGCGGAACCTGGATGCTCATATTGGCTCCCACATATTCTACAAAGATCTTTATCCGTCAAACCGCTTAACAACATACGTTGTTCCCCTTGTCATCAGTATGTTATTTGCCCGAGATTCAATCTCGGTATCTCAATACCTAGTTCAATATCGTTACTGGCAAGTCTCTTTACTCGTTCCGTAATACATCATCCCGCAACTAAATCATTAGTTGCAATGCTTGCAAGGCTTAAATGATGTGCATTACCGAGAGGGCCCAGAGATACCTCTCCGACAATAGGAGTGACAAATCCTAATCTCGAAATACGCCAACCAAACAAGTACCTTCAGAGACACCTGTAGAGCACTTTTATAATCACCCATTTGTTGGAAATATGCCCTAGAGGCAATAATAAATTAGTTATTATTATATTTCCTTGTTCATGATAATCGTTTATTATCCATGCTGTAATTGTATTCAAAGGAAACTCAGATACATGTGTGGGTATATAGACAACACCATGTCCCTAGTAAGCCTCTAGTTGACTAGCTCGTTAATCAATAGATGGTTACGGTTTCCGACCATGGACATTGGATGTCATTGATAACGGATCACATCATTAGGAGAATGATGTGATGGACAAGACAATCCTAAGCCTAGCACAAAGATCGTAGTTAGTATGCTAAAGCTTTTCTAATGTCAAGTATCATTTCCTTAGACCATGAGATTGTGCAACTCCGGATACCGTAGGAATGCTTTGGGTGTACCAAGCGTCACTGGCGTAACTGGGTGACTATAAAGGTGCACTACGGTATCTCGAAAGTGTCTGTTGGGTTGGCTCGAATCGAGACTGGGATTTGTCACTCCGTGTCAACGGAGAGGTATCTCTGGGCCCACTCGGTAGGACATCATCATAATGTGCACAATGTGATCAAGGAGTTGATCGCGGGATGATGTGTTACGGAACGAGTAAAGAGACTTGCCGGTAACGAGATTGAACAAGGTATCGGGATACCGACGATCGAATCTCGGGCAAGTGCAATACCGCTAGACAAAGGGAATTGTATACGGGATCGATTGAGTCCTTGACATCGAGGTTCATCCGATGAGATCATCGTGGAATATGTGGGAGCCAACATGGGTATCCAGATCCCGCTGTTGGTTATTGACCGGAGAACGTCTCGGTCATGTCTACATGTCTCCCGAACCCGTAGGGTCTACACATAAGGTTCGATGGCGCTAGGGTTATAAAGGAAGTTTGTATGTGGTTACCGAATGTTGTTGAGTCCGGATGAGATCCCGGACGTCACGAGGAATTCGGAATGGTCGGATGTAAAGATTTATATATGGAAGTCTTGTTTTGGTCACCGGAAAAGTTTGGTTTTTCCAGTAACGTCTGGGACCACCGGGAGGGTCCTGGGTCCACCAAGTGGGGCCTCCAACCCCAGAAGGCTCGTGGGCCAAGTGTGGGAGGAACCAGCCCCAAGGGGCTGGTGCGCCCACAAGAGGCCCAAGCGCAAGGGAGAGTGGGAGGGGCAAACCCTAGGCAGATGGGCCCTAAGGCCCATCTAGTGGGCGCCTCCTCTCCCTCCCTCTGGCCGCCTCCCTTGATCCAATCTAGGGCTGCCGCCCCTCTGGGGTGGGAACCCTAGAGGGCGCACCTCCTCCCTTCCCTATATATATATGAGGCCTAGGGGCTGCCCATAACACGCGATTCTATCTCTCGTTGGTGCAGCCTGCGTCTCTTCTTCCTCCTCCTCTCTTGTGATGCTTGGCGAAGCCTGCAAGATTACCACTCCTCCACCACCACCACGCCGTTGTGCTGCTGCTGGATGGAGTCTTCCTCAACCTCTCCTCTCTCCTTGCTGGATCAAGGCATGGGAGACGTCACCGGGCTGTACGTGTGTTGAGCGCGGAGGTGCCGTCCGTTCGCACTAAGATCTCCGGTGATTTGAATCACGACAAGCACGACTCCGTCAACCCCGTTCACATGAACGCTTCGCTTAGCGATCTACAAGGGTATGTAGATGCACTCTCCTTCCCTCTTGTTGCTAGAATCTCCATAGATTGATCTTGGTGATCGTAGAAAATTTTGAATTTCTGCCACGTTCCCCAACGGTGGCATCATGAGCTAGGTCTATTCGTAGATTCTTTGCACGAGTAGAACACAAAGTAGTTGTGGGCGTTGATGATGTTCAATATGCTTACCGTTACTAGTCCAATCTTGTTTCGACGGTATTGTGGGATGAAGCGGCCGGACCGACCTTACGTACTCTTACGTGAGATAGGTTCCACCGGTGACATGCACTTGGTGCATAAGGTGGCTAGCGGTGCCGATCTCCCACTTTAGTCGGAACGGATTCGATGAAAAGGGTCCTTATGAAGGGTAAATAGCAATTGGCATATCACGTTGTGGTTTTGCGTAGGTAAGAAACGTTCTTACTAGAAACCCATAGCAGCCACGTAAAACATGCAAACAACAATTAGAGGACGTTTAACTTGTTTTTGCAGGGTATGCTATGTGATGTGATATGGCCAAGAAGAATGTGATGAATGATATGTGATGTATGAGATTGATCATGTTCTTGTAATAGGATTCACGACTTGCATGTCGATGAGTATGACAACCGCAGGAGCCATAGGAGTTGTCTTTATTTATTGTATGACCTGCGTGTCATTAAACAATGCCATGTAATTACTTTACTTTATTGCTAACGGTAGCCATAGTAGTAGAAGTAATAGTTGGCGAGACAACTTCATGAAGACACGATGATGGAGATCATGATGATGGAGATCATGGTGTCATGCGGTGACAATGATGATCATGGAGCCCGAAGATGGAGATCAATGGAGCTATATGATATTGGCCATATCATGTCACTACTATATAATTGCATGTGATGTTTATTATGTTTATGCATCTTGTTTACTTAGAACGACGGTAGTAAATAAGATGATCCTTACAACAATTTCAAGAAGTGTTCTCCCTAAGCGTGCACCGTTGCCAAAAGTTCGTAAGCTTCTAAGCACCACGTGATGATCGGGTGTGATGGATTCTTACGTTCACATACAGCGGGTTGACGAGCCTAGCATGTCTGAGACATGGCCTCTAACACACGCAATACACTTAGGGTTAACTTGCGAGCCTAGCATGCAGACATGGCCTCGGAACACAAAGACCGAAAGGTCGAGCATGAGTTGTATAGTAGATCGATCAACATGAAGATGTTCACCGATGATGACTAGTCCGTCTCACGTGATGATCGGACACGGCCTAGTTAACTCGGATCATGTAATCACTTAGATGACGAGAGGATGTCTATCGAGTGGGAGTTCATAAGATGAACTTAATTATCTTGAACATAGTCAAAAGACCTTTTGCAAATTATGTCGAAGCTCGCGCTTTAGTTCCTTGTTTAGATATGTTCCTAGAGAAAATATAGTTGAAAGTTGAAAGTAGCGATTATGCGGACAAGAGAAAGCTTATGTCCTTAATGCACGCTCGGTGTGATGAACCCCAAACATCGCTTGTGGATGTTGCGAACATCGGACATACACGCTTTGATAACTACGTGATAGTTCAGTTAAGCGGTTTAGAGTTGAGGCACCAAAGAGCGTTTTGAAATGTTGCGGAACATATGAGATGTTTGAGGGCTGAAATTAGGATTTCAGGCTCGTGCCCACGTCAAGAGGTATAAGACCTCCGACGATTGTCTTAGCCTGCAAACTAAGGAGAAAAGCTCAATCGTTGAGCTTGTGCTCAGATTGTCCAAGTACAACAATCACTTGAACCGAGTGGGAGTTGATCTTCGAGATGAGATAGTGATGTTTCTCCAAAGTCATTGCCACCAAGATGCTAGAGCTTCGTGATGAACTATAACATATCAGGGATAGATATGATGATCCTTGAAGTATTAGCGATGTTTGACATCGCGAAAGTAGAAATCAAGAAGGAGCATCAATTGTTGATGGTTGGTGAAACCACTAGTTTCAAGAAGGGCAAGGGCAAGAAGGATACTTCATGAAGCGACAAATCAGCTGCTGCACAAGTGAAGAAACCCAAGGTTGAACCCAAACCCGAGACTAAGTGCTTCGGAATAAGGAACTGCCTTTCGAGCAGCATTACCCTAGATACTTGGTAGATGAGAAGGTGGCAAGGTTGATAGAAGTATATTGGATATACATTATGTTAATGTGTACTTTACTAGTACTCCTAGTAGCACCAGGGTATTAAGATACGGTTCGGTTGCTAAGTGTTAGTAAATCGAAATAAAAGGCTACGGAATAAACGGAGACTAGCTAAAGGAGAGTGACGATATGTGTTGGAAGTGTTTCCAATTTTGATGTGATCAAACATCATACGCTCCCTCTACCATCAAGATTAGTATTAAACCAGAATAATTATCATTTGGTGTTTGCGTTGAGCATAGACATGATTGGATTATGTCTATCGCAATACGGTTATTCATTTAAGGAGAATAATGGTTACTCTATTTATTTGAATAATACCTTCAATGGTCTTGCACCTAAAGGAATGGTTTATTGAATCTCGATCGTAGTGATATACATTTTCATGCCAAAAGATATAAGATAGTAATGATAGTACCACTTACTTGTGGCACTGCCATGTAAGTCATATTGGTATAAAATGCATGAAGAAGCTCCATGTTGATGGATCTTTGGACTCACTCGTTTTTGAAAATTTTGAGACATGCGAACCATGTCTATTGGTGTATATGCATGAAGAAACTCCATGCAAATGGACCGTTTGGACTCACTTGATTTTGGATCACTTGAGACATGCAAATCATACCACATGGGCAAGATATTTGAAAGCCTCGTTTTGGTGAAATGGAACAAGAAAGCAACTTGTTGGAAGTAATACATTTTGATGTGTGCAGTCCAATGAATCCGAGGGTAGTGATGGATATCGTTATGTTCTTACTTCACGGATGATTTGAGTAGAATCTTGAGTATATTTACTTGATGAAACACAAGTCTGAATTATTGAATGGTTCAAGTAATTTCAGAGTGAAGTTTAAGATCTTCGTGACAAGAGGATAGAATATCTATGATATGATCATAGAGATGAATATCTGAGTTTCTGAGTTTTGGCACACAATTAAGACATTGTGCTAATTGTTTCACAATTAATACCGCCTGGAACACCATAGTGTGATGGTGTGTCCGAACATCATAGTTGCACCCTATTACATATGGTGCGTACAAGGATGTCTCTTATCGAATTACCACTATCGTTCATGGGTTAGGCATTAGAGACAACCACATTCACTTTAAATAGGGCACCATGTAATTCCGTTGAGATGACACCGTATGAACTATGGTTTAGAGAAACCTAAACTGTCATTTCTTAAAGGTTTGGGGCTATGACGCTTATATGAAAAAGTTTCAGGTTGATGAGCTCGAACCCAAAGCGGATAAAATGCATCTTCATAGGACACCCAAAACAGTTGGGTATGCCTCCTAATTCAGATCCGAAAGCAATAGGGATTGTTTCTTGAATCGGGTCCTTTATTGAGGAAAAGTTCGTCTCGAAAAGTTGAGTGGGAGGATGGTGGAGACTTGATGAGGTTATTGAACCGTCACTTCAACTAGTGTGTAGCAGGGCACAGGAAGTTGTTCCCGTGGAACCTACACCAATTGAAGTAGAAGCTTATGATAGTGATCATGAAGTTTCCGATCAAGTCACTACCGTACATCGTAGGTTGACAAGGATGCGTACTACTTTAGAGTGGTACAGTAATCCTGTCTTGAAGGTCATGTTGCTAGGCAACAATGAACCTATGAGCTATGGAGAAGCGATGGTGGGCCCAAATTCCGACAAATGGTTAGAAGCCATGAAATCCGAGATAGGATCCATGTATCAGAACAAAGCATAGACTTTGGTGGACTTGCCCGATGATCGGCAAGCCATTGAGATGAATGGATCTTTAAGAAGAAGACGGACGTGGACGGTAAGATCACCATCTATGAAGCTCGACTTGTGGCGAAGAGTTTTTCACAAGTTCAAGGAGTTGACTACGATGAGATTTTCTCATCCGTAGCGATGCTTAAGTCCGTCGGAATCATGTTAGCATAAGCTGCATTTATGAAATCTGGCGGATGGATGTCAAAATGAGTTTCCTTACCGGTTTCGTGAAAGGAAAGGTTGTATGTGATACAATCGAGAAAGTTTTGTCGATCCTAAGGATGCTAAAAGGTATCTGGCTCCAAATGATCCTTTCTAAGGATTGGAGTAAGCATCTCGGAGTTGGAATGTGCGCTTTGATGAGATGATCAAAGATTTTGGGTTTATACAAAGTTTATGAGAAACTTGTATTTCCAAAGAAGTGAGTGGGAGCACTATGGAATTTCGATAACAATATGTTGTTGACATATTGATGATCGAAATGATGTAGAATTCTAGAAAGCATATAGGGATGTTTGAAAAGTGTTTTCAATGGAAAACCTGGATTAAGCTACTTGAACATTGAGCATCAAGATCTATAAGGATAGATCAAAATTGCTTAATGGTACTTTCAAATGAGCATATACCTTGACATGATCTTGAAAGTGTTCAAGATGGATCATCAAAGAAGGAGTTCTTGCACGAGATGTAAGGTATGAAGTTAAGAGTTAAAGCTCGACCACGGCAGAAGAGAGAGAAAGGACGAAGGTCGTCCCTATGCTTGCAGACGTAGGCTCTACAATATGCTATGTTGTGTACCGCATGGAAGTGTGCCTTGCCATGAGTCGATCATAGGGTACAAGAATGATCCAAGAATGGATCATTGGACAGCGGTCAAAATTGTCCTTGGAGTAAATAAGGACATGTTTCTCGATTATGGAGGTGATAAAGAGTTCGGCGTAAAGGGTTACGTCGATGAAAGCTTTAACACCTATCCGAGTGACTCTGAGTAGCAAACCGGATACGTATAGTGGAGCAACCATTTGGAATAGCTTCAAGTGGAGCGTGGAAGCAACATTTATAATATGACCTAGAAATTTGCAAAGCACACACGGATCTGAAAGGTTCAGACCCGTTGACTAAAACCTCTCTCACAAGCAAAACATGATCAAACCTCAGAACTCATTGAGTCTAAATCACATAATGATGTGAACTAGTTTACAGACACTAGTAAACTCTTTGGGTGTTGGTCACATGGTGATGTGACCTATCAGTGTTAATCACATGACGATGTGAACTAGATTATTGACTCTAGTGCAAGTGGGAGACTGTTGGAAATATGCCCTAGAGGCAATAATAAATTAGTTATTATTATATTTCCTTGTTCATGATAATCGTTTATTATCCATGCTATAATTGTATTCAAAGGAAACTCAGATACATGTGTGGGTATATAGACAACACCATGTCCCTAGTAAGCCTCTAGTTGACTAGCTCGTTAATCAATAGATGGTTACGGTTTCGACCATGGACATTGGATGTCATTGATAACGGGATCACATCATTAGGAGAATGATGTGATGGACAAGACCCAATCCTAAGCCTAGCACAAAGATCGTAGTTAGTATGCTAAAGCTTTTCTAATGTCAAGTATCATTTCCTTAGACCATGAGATTGTGCAACTCCGGATACCGTAGGAATGCTTTGGGTGTACCAAGCGTCCTGGCGAATCGGGTGACTATAAAGGTGCACTACAGGTATCTCCGAAAGTGTCATTGGGTTGTACGAATCGAGGCTGGATTTGTCACTCCGTGTCAGCGGAGAGGTATCTCTGGGCCCACTCGGTAGGACATCATCATAATGTGCACAATGTGATCAAGGAGTTGATCGCGGGATGATGTGTTACGGAGCGAGTAAAGAGACTTGCCGTAGCGAGATTGAACAAGGTATCGGGATACCGACGATCGAATCTCGGGCAAGTCAATACCGCTAGACAAAGGGAATTGTATACGGGATCGATTGAGTCCTTGACATCGAGGTTCATCCGATGAGATCATCGTGGAATATGTAGGAGCCAACATGGGTATCCAGATCCGCTGTTGGTTATTGACGGAGAACGTCTCGGTCATGTCTACATGTCTCCCGAACCCGTAGGGTCTACACTTAAGGTTCGATGGCGCTAGGGTTATAAAGGAAGTTTGTATGTGGTTACCGAATGTTGTTGAGTCCGGATGAGATCCCGGACGTCACGAGGAATTCGGAATGGTCCGGATGTAAAGATTTATATATGGAAGTCTGTTTTGGTCACCGGAAAAGTTTGGGTTTTTCGGTAACGTCTGCAGGACCACGGGAGGGTCCGGGGTCCACCAAGTGGGGCCTCCAACCCCGAGAAGGCTGCGTGGGCCAAGTGTGGGAGGAACCAGCCCCAAGGGGCTGGTGCGCCCCACAAGAGGCCCAAGGCGCAAGGGAGAGTGGGAGGGGCAAACCCTAGCGAGATGGGCCCTAAGGCCCATCTAGTGGGCGCCTCCTCTCCCTCCCTCTTGGCCGCCTCCCTTGATCCAATCTGGGGCTGCCGCCCCTCTGGGGTGGGAACCCTAGAGGCGCACCCTCCTCCCTTCCCTATATATATATGAGGCCTAGGGGGCTGCCCATAACACGCGATTCTATCTCTCGTTGGTGCAGCCCTGCGTCTCTTCTTCCTCCTCCTCTCTTGTGATGCTTGGCGAAGCCCTGCAAGATTACTACGCTCCTCCACCACCACCACGCCGTTGTGCTGCTGCTGGATGGAGTCTTCCTCAACCTCTCCCTCTCTCCTTGCTGGATCAAGGCATGGGAGACGTCACCGGGCTGTAAGTGTGTTGAACGCGGAGGTGCCGTCCGTTCGGCACTAAGATCTCCGGTGATTTGAATCACGGCAATACGACTCCGTCAACCCCGTTCACATGAGCGCTTCCGCTTAGCGATCTACAAGGGTATGTAGATGCACTCTCCTTCCCTCTTGTTGCTAGAATCTCCATAGATTGATCTTGGTGATGCGTGAAAATTTTGAATTTCGCTCGTTCCCCAACAGTGGCATCATGAGCTAGGTCTATTGCGTAGATTCTTTGCACGAGTAGAACACAAAGTAGTTGTGGGCGTTGATGATGTTCAATATGCTTACCGTTACTAGTCCAATCTTGTTTGACGGTATTGTGGGATGAAGCGGCCGGACCGACCTTACGTACTCTTCGTGAGGCAGGTTCCACCGGTGACATGCACTTGGTGCATAAGGTGGCTAGCGGTGCCGATCTCTCCCACTTTAGTCGGAACGGATTCGATGAAAAGGGTCCTTATGAAGGGTAAATAGCAATTGGCATATCACGTTGTGGTTTTGCGTAGGTAAGAAAGCGTTCTTGCTAGAAACCCATAGCAGCCACGTAAAACATGCAAACAACAATTAGAGGACGTCTAACTTGTTTTTGCAGGGTATGCTATGTGATGTGATATGGCCAAGAAGAATGTGATGAATGATATGTGATGTATGAGATTGATCATGTTCTTGTAATAGGATTCACGACTTGCATGTCGATGAGTATGACAACCGCAGGAGCCATAGGAGTTGTCTTTATTTATTGTATGACCTGCATGTCATTAAACAACGCCATGTAATTACTTTACTTTATTGCTAACCGGTAGCCATAGTAGTAGAAGTAATAGTTGGCGAGACAACTTCATGAAGACACGATGATGGAGATCATGATGATGGAGATCATGGTGTCATGCCGGTGACAATGATGATCATGGAGCCCCGAAGATGGAGATCAATGGAGCTATATGATATTGGCCATATCATGTCACTACTATATAATTGCATGTGATGTTTATTATGTTTATGCATCTTGTTTACTTAGAACGACGGTAGTAAATAAGATGATCCTTACAACAATTTCAAGAAGTGTTCTCCCTAAGCGTGCACCGTTGCCAAAAGTTCGTCGCTTCTAAGCACCACGTGATGATCGGGTGTGATGGATTCTTACGTTCACATACAACGGGTGTTGTGAGCCTAGCATGTCTGACATGGCCTCGGAACACACGCAATACACTTAGGGTTAACTTGCGAGCCTAGCATGTACAGACATGGCCTCGGAACACAAAGACCGAAAGGTCGAGCATGAGTTGTATAGTAGATCGATCAACATGAAGATGTTCACCGATGATGACTAGTCCGTCTCACGTGATGATCGGACACGGCCTAGTTAACTCGGATCATGTAATCACTTAGATGACGGAGGATGTCTATCTGAGTGGGAGTTCATAAGATGAACTTAATTATCTTGAACATAGTCAAAAGACCTTTTGCAAATTATGTAAAAGCTCGCGCTTTAGTTCCTTTGTTTAGATATGTTCCTAGAGAAAATATAGTTGAAAGTTGAAAGTAGCGATTATGCGGACAGAGAAAGCTTATGTCCTTAATGCACCGCTCGGTGTGATGAACCCCAAACATCGCTTGTGGATGTTGCGAACATCGGACATACACGTTTTGATAACTACGTGATAGTTCGGTTAAGCGGTTTAGAGTTGAGGCACGAAAGGCGTTTTGAAATGTTGCGGAACATATGAGATGTTTGAGGGCTGAAATTAGGATTTCAGGCTCGTGCCACGTCAAGAGGTATAAGACCTCCGACGATTGTCTTAGCCTGCAAACTAAGGGAGAAAAGCTCAATCGTTGAGCTTGTGCTCAGATTGTCGAAGTACAACAATCACTTGAACCGAGTGGGAGTTGATCTTCGGATGAGATAGTGATGTTTCTCCAAAGTCATTGCCACCAAGATGCTAGAGCTTCGTGATGAACTATAACATATCAGGGATAGATATGATGATCCTTGAAGTATTCGCGATGTTTGACACCGTGAAAGTAGAAATCAAGAAGGAGCATCAATTGTTGATGGTTGGTGAAACCACTAGTTTCAAGAAGGGCAAGGGCAAGAAGGGATACTTCATGAAACGACAAATCAGCTGCTGCACAAGTGAAGAAACCCAAGGTTGAACCCAAACCCGAGACTAAGTGCTTCTGGAATAAGGGGAACTGCCACTGGAGCAGCATTACCCTAGATACTTGGTAGATGAGAAGGCTGGCAAGGTTGATAGAAGTATATTGGATATACATTATGTTAATGTGTACTTTACTAGTACTCCTAGTAGCACCAGGGTATTAAGATACCGGTTCGGTTGCTAAGTGTTAGTAAATCGAAATAAAAGGCTACGGAATAAGCGGAGACTAGCTAAAGGAGAGCTGACGATATGTGTTGGAAGTGTTTCCAATTTTGATGTGATCAAACATCGCACGCTCCCTCTACCATCAAGATTAGTATTAAACCAGAATAATTATCATTTGGTGTTTGCGTTGAGCATAGACATGATTGGATTATGTCTATCGTAATCTGGTTATTCATTTAAGGAGAATAATGGTTACTCTATTTATTTGAATAATACCTTCAATGGTCTTGCACCTAAAGGAATGGTTTATTGAATCTCGATCGTAGTGATATACATTTTCATGCCAAAAGATATAAGATAGTAATGATAGTACCACTTACTTGTGGCATTGCCATGTAAGTCATATTGGTATAAAATGCATGAAGAAGCTCCATGTTGATGGATCTTTGGACTCACTCGTTTTGAAAATTTTGAGACATGCGAACCATGTCTATTGGTGTATATGCATGAAGAAACTCCATGCAAATGGACCGTTTGGACTCACTTGATTTTGGATCACTTGAGACATGCAAATCATACCACATGGGCAAGATATTTGAAAGCCTCGTTTTCGGTGAAATGGAACAAGAAAGCAACTTGTTGGAAGTAATACATTTTGATGTGTGCAGTCCAATGAATCTTTGAGGTATGTGATGGATATCGTTATGTTCTTACTTCACAGATGATTTGAGTAGATCTTGAGTATATTTACTTGATGAAACACAAGTCTGAATTATTGAATGGTTCAAGTAATTTCAGAGTGAAGTTTAAGATCTTCGTGACAAGAGGATAGAATATCTATGATATGATCATAGAGATGAATATCTGAGTTACGAGTTTTGGCACACAATTAAGACATTGTGCTAATTGTTTCACAATTAATACTACTGGAACACCATAGTGTGATGGTGTGTCCGAACATCATAGTTGCACCCTATTACATATGGTGCGTATAAGGATGTCTCTTATCGAATTACCACTATCGTTCATGGGTTAGGCATTAGAGACAACCACATTCACTTTAAATAGGGCACCATGTAATTCCGTTGAGATGACACCGTATGAACTATGGTTTAGAGAAACCTAAACTGTCATTTCTTAAAGGTTTGGGGCTATGGCGCTTATATGAAAAAGTTTCAGTTGATGAGCTCGAACCCAGCGGATAAAATGCATCTTCATAGGACACCCAAAACAGTTGGGTATGCCTCCTAATTCAGATCCGAAAGCAATAGGGATTGTTTCTTGAATCGGGTCCTTTATTGAGGAAAAGTTCGTCTCGAAAAGTTGAGTGGGAGGATGGTGGAGACTTGATGAGGTTATTGAACCGTCACTTCAACTAGTGTGTAGCAGGGCACAGGAAGTTGTTCCGTGGAACCTACACCAATTGAAGTAGAAGCTTATGATAGTGATCATGAAGTTTCGATCAAGTCACTACCGTACATCGTGGGTTGACAAGGATGCGTACTACTTTAGAGTGGTACAAGTAATCCTGTCTTGAAGGTCATGTTGCTAGGCAACAATGAACCTCTGAGCTATGGAGAAGCGATGGTGGGCCCAAATTCCGACAAATGGTTAGAAGCCATGAAACCGAGATAGGATCCATGTATCGTAACAAAGCATAGACTTTGGTGGACTTGCCCGATGATCGGCAAGCCATTGAGATGAATGGATCTTTAAGAAGAAGACGGACGTGGACGGTAAGATCACCATCTATGAAGCTCGACTTGTGGCGAAGAGTTTTTCACAAGTTCAAGGAGTTGACTACGATGAGATTTTCTCATCCGTAGCGATGCTTAAGTCCGTCGGAATCATGTTAGCATAAGCTGCATTTATGAAATCTGGCAGATGGATGTCAAAATGAGTTTCCTTACCGCCAGTAAGGAAAGGTTGTATGTGATACAATCGAAAGTTTTGTCGATCCTAAGGATGCTAAAAGGTATCTTTGGCTCGATGATCCTTTCTAAGGATTGGAGTAAGCATCTCGGAGTTGGAATGTGCGCTTTGATGAGATGATCAAAGATTTTGGGTTTATACAAAGTTTATGAGAAACTTGTATTTCCAAAGAAGTGAGTGGGAGCACTATGGAATTTCGATAACAATATGTTGTTGACATATTGATGATCGAAATGATGTAGAATTTCTAGAAAGCATATAGGGATGTTTGAAAAGTGTTTTCAATGGAAAACCTGGATTAAGCTACTTGAACATTGAGCATCAAGATCTATAAGGATAGATCAAAATTGCTTAATGGTACTTTCAAATGAGCATATACCTTGACATGATCTTGAAAGTGTTCAAGATGGATCGATCAAAGAAGGAGTTCTTGCACGAGATGTAAGGTATGAAGTTAAGAGTTAAAGCTCGACCACGGCAGAAGAGAGAGAAAGGACGAAGGTCGTCCCTATGCTTCGACGTAGGCTCTAAAGTATGCTATGTTGTGTACCGCACGGAAGTGTGCCTTGCCATGAGTCGATCAAGGGTACAAGAATGATCCAAGAATGGATCATTGGACAGCGGTCAAAATTGTCCTTGGAGTAAATAAGGACATGTTTCTCGATTATGGAGGTGATAAAGAGTTGGCGTAAAGGGTTACGTCGATGAAAGCTTTAACACCTATCCGAGTGACTCGAGTAGCAAACCGGATACGTATAGTGGAGCAACCATTTGGAATAGCTTCAAGTGGAGCGTGGAAGCAACATTTATAATATGACCTAGAAATTTGCAAAGCACACACGGATCTGAAAGGTTCAGACCCGTTGACTAAAACCTCTCTCACAAGCAAAACATGATCAAACCTCAGAACTCATTGAGTCTAAATCACATAATGATGTGAACTAGTTTACAGACACTAGTAAACTCTTTGGGTGTTGGTCACATGGTGATGTGACCTATCAGTGTTAATCACATGACGATGTGAACTAGATTATTGACTCTAGTGCAAGTGGGAGACTGTTGGAAATATGCCCTAGAGGCAATAATAAATTAGTTATTATTATATTTCCTTGTTCATGATAATCGTTTATTATCCATGCTATAATTGTATTCAAAGGAAACTCAGATACATGTGTGGGTATATAGACAACACCATGTCCCTAGTAAGCCTCTAGTTGACTAGCTCGTTAATCAATAGATGGTTACGGTTTCCTGACCATGGACATTGGATGTCATTGATAACGGGATCACATCATTAGGAGAATGATGTGATGGACAAGACCCAATCCTAAGCCTAGCACAAAGATCGTAGTTCGTATGCTAAAGCTTTTCTAATGTCAAGTATCATTTCCTTAGACCATGAGATTGTGCAACTCCGGATACCGTAGGAATGCTTTGGGTGTACCAAAGCGTCACTGGCGTAAGCGGGTGACTATAAAGGTGCACTACAGGTATCTCGAAAGTGTCATTGGGTTGGCACGAATCGAGGCTGGGATTTGTCACTCCGTGTCAGCGGAGAGGTATCTCTGGGCCCACTCGGTAGGACATCATCATAATGTGCACAATGTGATCAAGGAGTTGATCGCGGGATGATGTGTTACGGAACGAGTAAAGAGACTTGCGGTGCGAGATTGAACAAGGTATCGGGATACCGGCGATCGAATCTCGGGCAAGTGCAATACCGCTAGACAAAGGGAATTGTATACGGGATCGATTGAGTCCTTGACATCGAGGTTCATCCGATGAGATCATCGTGGAATATGTAGGAGCCAACATGGGTATCCAGATCCGCTGTTGGTTATTGACGGAGAACGTCTCGGTCATGTCTACATGTCTCCCGACCCGTAGGGTCTACACATAAGGTTCGATGGCGCTAGGGTTATAAAGGAAGTTTGTATGTGGTTACGAATGTTGTTGAGTCCGGATGAGATCCCGGACGTCACGAGGAATTCGGAATGGTCGGATGTAAAGATTTATATATGGGAAGTCTTGTTTTGGTCACGGAAAAGTTTGGGTTTTTCGGTAACGTCTGGGACCAGGGAGGGTCCTGGGTCCACCAAGTGGGGCCTCCAACCCCAGAAGGCTGCGTGGGCCAAGTGTGGGAGGAACCAGCCCCAAGGGGCTGGTGCGCCCCACAAGAGGCCCAAGGCGCAAGGGAGAGTGGGAGGGGGCAAACCCTAGGGGAGATGGGCCCTAAGGCCCATCTAGTGGGCGCCTCCTCTCCCTCCCTCTTGGCCGCCTCCCCTTGATCCAATCTAGGGCTGCCGCCCCTCTAGGGGTGGGAACCCTAGAGGGGGCGCACCCTCCTCCCCTTCCCCTATATATATGAGGCCTAGGGGGCTGCCCATAACACGCGATTCTATCTCTCGTTGGTGCAGCCCTGCGTCTCTTCTTCCTCCTCCTCTCTTGTGATGCTTGGCGAAGCCCTGCAAGATTACCACGCTCCTCCACCACCACCACGCCGTTGTGCTGCTGCTGGATGGAGTCTTCCTCAACCTCTCCCTCTCTCCTTGCTGGATCAAGGCATGGGAGACGTCACCGGGCTGTACGTGTGTTGAACGCGGAGGTGCCGTCCATTCGGCACTAAGATCTCCGGTGATTTGAATCACGACGAGTACGACTCCGTAAACCCCGTTCACATGAACGCTTCCGCTTAGCGATCTACAAGGGTATGTAGATGCACTCTACTTCCCTCTTGTTGCTAGAATCTCCATAGATTGATCTTTGTGATGCGTAGAAAATTTTGAATTTCTGCTACGTTCCCCAACACCATTTACGTTCTGACGTTTGGTAGCACACAAAGTGTTCCTCCGGTAAACGGGAGTTGCATAATCTCATAGTCATAGGAACATGTATAAGTCATGAAGAAAGCAATAGCAACATACTTAACGATTGAGTGCTAAGCTAACGGAATGGGTCAAGTCAATCACATCATTCTCCTAATGATGTGATCCCGTTAATCAAATGACAACTCTTTGTCCATGGCTAGGAAACTCAACCATCTTTGATTAACGAGCTAGTCAAGTAGAGGCATACTAGTGACACTATGTTTGTCTATGTATTCACACATGTATTATGTTTCCGGTTAATACAGTTCTAGCATGAATAATAAACATTTATCATGAAATAAGGAAATAAATAATAACTTTATTATTGCCTCTAGGGCATATTTCCTTCAGTCTCCCACTTGCACTAGAGTCAATAATCTAGTTCACATCGTCATGTGTTTTAACACCAATAGTTCACATCTTTATGTGATCAGTTCACATCGCTATGTGACTAACACCCAAAGGGTTTACTAGAGTCAATAATCTAGTTCACATTGCTATGTTATTAATACCCGAAGAGTACTAAGGTGTGATCATGCTTTGCTTGTGAGAGAAGTTTAGTCAACGGGTCTGCCACATTCAGATCCATATGTATTTTACAAATTTCTATGTCAACAATGCTCTACACGGAGCTACTCTAGCTAATTGCTCCCACTTTCAATATGTATCCAGATTGAGACTTAGAGTCATCTGGATCAGTGTCAAAATTTGCATCGACATAACCCTTTACGACGAACCTTTTTGTCACCTCCATAATCGAGAAACATATCCTTATTCCACTAAGGATAATTTTGACCGCTGTCCAGTGATCTACTCCTAGATCACTATTGTACTCCCTTGCCAAAATCAGTGTAGGGTATACAATAGATCTGGTACACAGCATGGCATACTTTATAGAACCTATGCTAAGGCATAGGGAATGAATTTCATTCTCTTTCTATCTTCTGCCGTGGTCGGGCTTTGAGTATTACTCAATTTCACACCTTGTAATACAGGCAAGAACTCTTTCTTTGATTAACTAATTCAAAATCTTGTCAAGGTATGTACTCATTGAAAAACTTATCAAGCGTCTTGATCTATCTCTATAGATCTTGATGCTCAATATGTAAGCAGCATCACCGAGGTCTTTCTTTGAAAAACTACTTTCAAACACTCCTTTATGCTTTTCAGAATAATTCTACATTATTTTCGATCAACAATATGTCATTCGCATATACTTATCAGAAATGTTGTAGTGTTCCCATTCACTTTCTTGTAAATACAGGCTTCACCGCAAATCTGTATACAACTATATCCTTTGATCAACTTATCAAAGCATATATTCCAACTCTGAGATGCTTGCACCAGTCCATAGATGGATTGTTGGAGCTTGTATATTTTGTTAGCACCTTTAGGATTGACAAAACCTTCTGGTTGCATCATATACAACTCTTCTTTAATAAATCCATTAAGGAATGCAATTTTGTTTATCCATTTGCCAGATTTCATAAAATGCGGCAACTGCTAACATGATTCGGACAGAGCATAGATACGAGTGAGAAACTCTCATCGTATTCAACACCTTGAACTTGTCAAAAACCTTTTGTGACAATTCTAGCTTTGTAGATAGTAACACTACTATCAGCGTCCGTCTTCCTCTTGAAGATCCATTTAATCTCAATGGCTCGCCGATCATTGGGCAAGCCAATCAAAGTCCATACTTTGTTCTCATACATGGATCTCACCTCAGATTTCATGGCCTCAAGCCATTTCGTGGAATCTGGGCTCACCATCGCTTCTTCATAGTTCGTAGGTTCGTCATGGTCTAGTAACATAACTTCCAGAACAGGATTACCGTACCACTCTGGCGTGTATCTTACTCTGGTTGACCTACGAGGTTCAGTAACAACTTGATTTGAAGTTTCATGATCATCATCATTAACTTCCTCACTAATTGGTGTAGTAGTCGCAGGGACAGATTTATGTGATGAACTACTTTACAATAAGGGAGCAGGTACAGTTACCTCATCAAGTTCTACTTTCCTCCCACTCACTTCTTTCGAGAGAAACTCCTTCTCTAGAAAGGATCCATTCTTAGCAACGAATATCTTGCCTTCGGATCGTTACCACAGTTTATACGGTCTCGTCTCAAACGAATTTAGATGGTGCCCTTTTTTTACATGAATGCAGCTGTCTCTAATGCATAACCCCAAAACTATAGTGGTAAATCGGTAAGAAACATCATAGATTGCACTATATCCAATAAAGTACGATTATGACATTCGGACACACCATTATGCTGTGGTGTTCCAGGTGGCATGAGTTTGTGAAACTATTTCACATTGTTTTAATTGAAGACCAAACTCATAACTCAAATATTCGTCTTTGCGATCAGATAGAAACTTTATTTTCTTGTTACGATGATTCTCCACTTCACTCTGAAATTATTTGAGCTTTTCAAATGTTTCAGACTTGTGCTTCATTAAGTAGATATACCCATATCTGCTCAAATCATCTTTGAAGGTCAGAAAATAATGATACCCACCGCGAGCCTTAATATTCATGGGACCACATACATCAATATGTATGATTTCCAACAAATCTGTTGCTTGCTCCATTGTTTCGGAGAACGGCGTTTTAGTCATCTTGCCCAAGAGGCATGGTTCGCAAGCATCAAGTGTTTCCAAAAGTCCATCAGCATGGAGTTTCTTCATGCGCTTTACACCAATATGACCTAAACGGCAGTGCCACAAATAAGTTGCACTATCATTATTAACTTTGCATCTTTTGGCTTCAATATTATGAATATGTGTATCAGTACGATCGAGATCCAACGAACCATTTTCATTGGGTGTATAACCATAGAAGGTTTTATTCATGTAAACAGAACAACAATTATTCTCTAACTTAAATGAATAATCGTATTGCAATAAACATGATCAAATCATATTCATGCTCAACGCAAACACCAAATAACACTTATTTAGGTTCAACACTAATCCTGAAAGTATAGGGAGCGTGCGATGATGATCATATCAATCTTGGAACAAATTCCAACACACATCGTCACTTCACCCTTTAACTAGTCTCTGTTTATTTTGCAACTCCCGTTTCGAGTTTACTACTCTTAGTAACTGAACCAGTATCAAATACCGAGGGGTTGCTATAAACACTAGTAAAATACACATCAATAACATGTATATCAAATATAATTTTGTTCACTTTGCCATCCTTCTTATCCACCAAATACTTGGGGCAGTTCCGCTTCCAGTGACCAGTCCCTTTGCAGTAGAAGCACTCAGTTTCAGGCTTAGGTCCAGACTTGGGCTTCTTCACTTGAGCAGCAACTTGCTTGCCGTTCTTCTTGAAGTTCCCCTTCTTCCCTTTGCCCTTTACTTGAAACTAGTGGTCTTTGTCAACCATCAACACTTGATGCTCTTTCTTGATTTCTACCTTCGTCGATTTCAGCATCACGAAGAGCTTGGGAATTGTTTCTGTTATCCCTTGCATATTATAGTTCATCACGAAGTTCTACTAACTTGGTGATGGTGACTAGAGAATTTCATCAATCACTATCTTATCTGGAAGATTAACTCCCACTTGATTCAAGTGATTGTAGTACCGGACAATCGAGCACATGCTCACCGCTTGAGCTATTCTCCTCCATCTTTTAGTTGTAGAACTTGTTGGAGACTTCATATCTCTCAACTCGGGTATTTTCTTGAAATATTAACTTCAACTCTGGAACATCTCATATGGTCCATGACGTTCAAAACATCTTTGAAGTCCCGATTCTAAGCCGTTAAGCATGGTGCACTAAACTATCAAGTAGTCATCATATTGAGCTAGCCAAAGCGTTCATAACGCCCCGCATACGCTCTGCAATAGGTCATCACCTAGCGGTGCATCAAGGACATAATTCTTCTATGCAGCAATGAGGATAAACCTCGGATCACGGACCCGATCGCATCATTGCTACTATCATCTTTCAACTTAGTTTTCTCTAGGAACATATATAAAACATAGGGAAGCAACAATGCGAGCTATTGATCTACAACATAGATATGCTAATACTACCAGGACTAAGTTCAAGATAAATTAAAGTTCAATTAATCATATTACTTAAGAACTCCCACTTAGATAGACATCCCTCTAATCTTCTAAGTGATCACGTGATCCATATCAACTAAACCATGTCCGATCATCACGTGAGATGGAGTAGTTTCAATGGTGAACATCACTATGTTGATCATATCTACTATATGATTCACGCTCGACCTTTTGGTCTCAGTGTTCCGAGGCCATATCATTATATGCTAGGCTCGTCAAGTTTAACTTTGAGTATTCGCGTGTGCAACTGTTTTACACCGTTGTATTTGAGCGTAGAGCCTATCACACCCGATCATCACGTGGTGTCTCAAAGACGAAGAACTTTCATAACGGTGCATACTCGGGAGAACACTTATACCTTGATAATTTCTTGAGAGATCATCTTATAATGCTACCGTCAATCAAAGCAAGATAAGATGTATAAAAGATAAACATCACATGCAATCATAATATGAGACATGATATGGCCATCATCATCTTGTGCCATTGATCTCCATCTCCAAAGCATCATCATGATCTCCATCGACACTGGCATGACACCATGATCTCCATCATCTTGATCTATATCAATGTGTTGTCACATGGTCGTCTCGCCAACTATTGCCCTTGCAACTATTGCTATCGCATAGCGATAAAGTAAAGAAATTATTTGGCGCTTGCATCTTATGCAATAAAGAAACAACCATAAGGCTTCGCGATTCTCGATAACTTCAACAAAACATGATCATCTCATACAACAACTTATATCTCATCACGTCTTGACCATATCACATCACAACATGCCCTGCAAAAACAAGTTAGACGTCCTCTACTTTGTTGTTGCAAGTTTTACGTGGCTGCTACGGGCTGAGCAAGAACCGTTCTTACCTACGCATCAAAACCACAACGATAATTCGTCAAGTTAACCTTCTCAAGGACGGGCGTAGCCACACTCAGTTCAACTAAAGTTGGAGAAACCGACACCGCCAGCCACCGTGTGCAAAGCACGTCGGTAGAACCAGTCTCGCGTAAGCGTCTGGCGTAATGTCGATGCGGGCGCTTCATCCAACAATACCGCCGAACCAAAGTATGACATCTTTGGTAAGCGGTATGACTTATATCGCCCACAACACACTTGTGTTCTACTCACCGCAAATAACATCTCGCATAAAACCTGGCTCGGATGCCCTTTGTTGGGAAACGTGGTAATTTCAAAAAATTCCTACGCACACGCAAGATCATGGTGATGCATAGCAATGAGAGTGGAGTGTTGTCCACGTACCCTCGTGAGACCGAAGCGAAGCGTTAACTGTAGCGGTTGATGTAGTCGTCGTCTTCACGATCCGACCGACCAAGTACGAGCGTCACGGCACCTCCGAGTTCAGCACACGTTCAGCTGATGGCGTCCCTCGAACTCCGATCCAGCCGAGTGTTGAGGGAGAGTTTAAATCGAGACGACGGTGTGGTGGCGATGATGATGTTCTCTTGACGCAGGCTTCGCCTAAGCACCGCTTCTGATATTATCGAGGTGGACTATGATGGAGGGGGCACCAGACACGGCTAAAAGATCAAGCGATCAATTGTTGTGTCTATGGGGTGCCCCTGCCCGTATATAAAGGGGCAGGGGAGGCAGCCGCCTAGGAGGAGGGTGCGCCAGGGGAGTCCTACTCCCAGGGAGTAGGACTCCTCCTTTCCTGTTGGAGTAGGAGAAGGGAAGGGAGAAGGAGAAGGAAGGAAGGGGGCGCCCCCTCCTCCCTAGTCCAATTCGGACTAGTCCCTGGGGAGGGGTGCCGCATCCCTTTGGGGCCTTTCTCTCCTTTCCCGTATGGCCCATTAAGGCCCAATACGAATTCCCGTAACTCTTCGGTACTTCGAAAAATACCCGAATCATTCGGAACCTTTCCAATGTCCGAATATAGTCGTCCAATATATCGATCTTTACGTCTCGACCATTTCGAGACTCCTCGTCATGTCCCCGATTTCATGCGGGACTCCAAACTCCTTCGGTACATCAAAACACATAAACTCATAATATAACCGTCATCGAACTTTAAGCGTGCAGACCCTACGGGTTCGAGAACTATGTAGACATGACCGAGACACGTCTTCGGTCAATAACCAATAGCGGAACATGGATTCTCATATTGGCTCCCACATATTCTACGAAGATCTTTATCGGTCAAACCGCTTAACAACATACGTTGTTCCCTTTGTCATCGGTATGTTACTTGCCCGAGATTCGATTGTCGGTATCTCAATACCTAGTTCAATCTCGATACCGGCAAGTCTCTTTACTCGTTCCATAATACATCATCCCGCAACTAAATCATTAGTTGCAATGCTTGCAAGGCTTAAGTGATGTGCATTACCGAGAGGGCCCAGGGATACCTCTCCGACAATTGGAGTGACAAATCCTAATCTCGAAATCGCCAACCCAACAAGTACCTTCGAGACACCAGAGAGCACCTTTATAATCACCCATTTACGTTCTGACGTTTGGTAGCACACAAAGTGTTCCTCCGGTAAATGGGTGTTGCATAATCTCATAGTCATAGGAACATGTATAAGTCATGAAGAAAGCAATAGTAACATACTTAACGATCGAGTGCTAAGCTAACGGAATGGGTCAAGTCAATCACATCATTCTCCTAATGATGTGATCCCGTTAATCAAATGACAACTCTTTGTCCATGGCTAGGAAACTCAACCATCTTTGATTAACGAGCTAGTCAAGTAGAGGCATACTAGTGACACTATGTTTGTCTATGTATTCACACATGTATTATGTTTCCGATTAATACAATTCTAGCATGAATAATAAACATTTATCATGAAATAAGGAAATAAATAATAACTTTATTATTGCCTCTAGGGCATATTTCCTTCAGTAAGAGCCACTTCAACAATTTAATTATGGTCTTCTTCTATCGACCCCCAAAGAAAATAAAAGAAATAAAACTATTTACACTAGAAAGCTCTCAATAAGCAAAAGAAGAACAAGAAATCTTTTTGGGTTTTCTTTTTAATTATTACTACTACAGCAAGAAAGTAAACTAGCTAAAAAGCTACAACTAATTTTTTTGGTTTTTGCTAAAGTTTTTCAAACACACAAGAAGAAAGCAAGAAAAAGGAAAATAAACTAGCATGGATAGTACAATTAAAAAGTATGAGCACCAACATCTAGCAATGAGTGTGTAAACATGAATGTAATGTCGGTGAGAGATACGTACTCCCCCAAGCTTAGGCTTTGGTCTAAGTTGGTTTATTGCCACGGATGGCCTGGCGGATATCCATAGTTGTAGTTGGGGTCGTACTGAGAAGAAGCCTCGAATTGCTACTGGTTGGCAATTGCCTCCGGGTCCCACTGGTAATTAGACTGTTGTGGAGGATCATATTGTGGTTCCGGCTCTGGCTCTGTGGCTGATGTAGGGTTCCGGTAGGCATGAATGGCCGCCAGCGGAACGAGATACTGGCCTGCATTTAAATCAAACAAGGAAGGAGCAGGCAAGGTAATAGTCTCAGGGTGATGTTTATCAAAGAACAATTTGTATTTAAGCGCCCCTTCCCTATTCTTAACAATAAAGTCATGCGCTACCATACTCTTATAATCTAAATAAACAGTAGGCAGCAATTTTTCTTCTTTTTCATAGTGCCTAATAGGTATGTTATAGTATGCAGCAAGGCGTGAAGCATAGACACCTCCAAAGATGGGGCCCTTTGTACGGTTCAGACTTAACCGTTTGGCAATAATAGCGCCCATACTAACAGAGTCATCATGGAATAAACCATGGAACAAAATAATAATATCAGGAGCACTAAGGTTTCCACAGTTTCCGCGACCAATTAAGCAACGACTAGCAAATATTGCAAAGTAACGTAAAACAGGAAACTGTATGCTAGTGATTCTTCCATCGGAAACCTTCCTAGTTTCCCCTACAGTAATAGTATCAATAAACCCATCCACATCTGTACGATGTGGTTCCTCTAAGTTACCCTCGAAAGGTATTTTGCAAACCCTGCAAAATTCATATAGTGACACCTTCTTAACCACATCATATAAATAAAACTCTACTGAAGGAGGTGATTCCTTAGGATAATATGTTGGGTAACGTAGTAATTTCAAAAAAATTCCTACGCACACGCAAGATCATGGTGATGGCATAGCAACGAGAGGGGAGAGTGTTGTCCACGTACCCTCGTAGACCGTAAGCGGAAGCGTTATGACAACGCGGTTGATGTAGTCGTACGTCTTCACGATCCGACCGATCCAAGTACCGAGCGTCACGGCACCTCCGAGTTCACACACGTTCAGCTCGATGGCGATCCCGGACTCCGATCCAGCAAAGTGTCGGGGATGAGTTCCGTCACCGACGATGGCATGGTGGCGATGATGATGCTCTCGGCAGCGAGGCTTCGCCTAAACTCCATGACGATATGACCGAGGTGGAATATGGTGGAGGGGGCGCCGACACGGCTAAGGGCGATCACGAAGATCAACTTGTGTGCCTGGGGTGCCCCTGCCCGTATATAAAGGAGGGAGGGGGTGCGGCCGCCCCCAGGGGTGCGCTGGAGGAGTCCTACTCCCACCGGAGTAGGACTCACCCTCTGCCTTGTTGGAGAAGGAAAGGGGAGGGAAAAGAAGAGGCGCCGCCCCCTTCCTTGTCCTATTCGGACTAGGGGAGGGGGCGCGGCCTGCCCTGCCGCCCTCCTCTTCTCCCTCATGGCCCACTAAGGCCCATTATCCCCGGGAGGTTCCGGTAACCCCGGTGTTAAGTAAAATCCCGATTTCACCGGAACCATTCCGATATCAAATATAGGCTTCCAATATATCAATCTTTATGTCTCGACCATTTGAGACTCCTCGTCATGTCCGTGATCACATCCGGACTCGAACAAACTTCGTACATCAAAACTTATAAACTCATAATAAAGCATCATCGTAACGTTAAGCGTGCGGACCCTACGGGTTCGAGAACTATGTAGACATGACCTAGAACTATTCTCGGTCAATAACCAATAGCGGAACCTGGATGCCCATATTGGTTCCTACATATTCTACGAAGATCTTTATTGGTCAAACCGCATAACGATATACGTTGTTCCCTTTGTCATCGATATGTTACTTGTCCGATATTCGATTGTCGGTATCCAATACCTAGTTCAATCTCGTTACCGGCAAGTCTCTTTACTCGTTCCGTAATACATCATCTCACAACTAACTTATTAGTTGCAATGCTTGCAAGGCTTATGTGATGTGTATTACCGAGAGGGCCCAGATATACCTCTCCGACAATCGGAGTGACAAAACCTAATCTCGAAATACGCCAACCCAACATGTACCTTTGGAGACACCTGTAGTACTCCTTTATAATCACGCAGTTACGTTGTGACGTTTGGTAGCACCCAAAGTGTTCCTCCGGTAAACGGTAGTTGCATAATCTCATAGTTACAGGAACATGTATAGGTCATGAAGAAAGCAATAGCAATATACTAAACGATCAAGTGCTAGGCTAACGGAATGGGTCATGTCAATCACATCATTCTCCTAATGATGTGATCCCATTAATCAAATAACAACTCATGTCTATGGTTAGGAAACATAACCATCTTTGATTAATGAGCTAGTCAAGTAGAGTCATACTAGTGACTATATGTTTGTCTATGTATTCACACATGTATCATGTTTCCGGTTAATACAATTCTAGCATGAATAATAAACATTTATCATGATATGAGGAAATAAATAATAACTTTATTATTGCCTCTAGGGCATATTTCCTTCAGTCTCCCACTTGCACTAGAGTCAATAATCTAGATTAAACAATAATGATTCTAACACCCATGGAGTCTTGGTGCTGATCATGTTTTGCTCGTGGAAGACGCTTAGTCAACGGGTCTGCAATATTCAGATCCATATGTATCTTGCAAATTTCTATGTCTCCCACCTGGACTTGGTCCCGGATGGAATTGAAGCGTCTCTTGATATGCTTGGTCCTCTTGTGAAATCTGGATTCCTTTGCCAAGGCAATTGCACCAGTATTGTCACAGAAGATCTTCATTGGTCCCGATGCACTAGGTATGACACCTAGATCGGAAATGAACTCTTTCATCCAGACTCCTTCATTTGCTGCTTCCGAAGCAGCTATGTACTCCGCTTCACATGTAGATCCCGCCACGACGCTTTGTTTAGAAATGCACCAACTAACAGCTCCACCGTTTAATAAAAACATGTATCCGGTTTGCGATTTAGAATCGTCCGGATCAGTGTCAAAGCTTGCATCGGCGTAACCATTTACGACTAGCTCTTTGTCACCTCCATATCGAGAAACATATCCTTAGTCCTTTTCGGTATTTCAGGATGTTCTTGACCGTTGTCCGATGATCCATTCTGGATTACTTTGGTACCTTCCTGCCAAGCTTATTGCTAAGCATCGTCGGTCTGGTACACAGCATTGCATACATGGTAGAGCCTATGGCTGAAGCATAGGAACATCTTTCATTTTCTCTCTATCTTCTGCATTGTGGTCGGGCATTGAGTCGACTCAATTTCACACCTTGTAATACTGGTAAGAATCCTTTCTTTGCTGATCCATTTTGAACTTTTTCAAAACTTTATCAAGGTATGTGTTTTGTGAAAGTCCAATCAAGCGTCTTGATCTATCTCTATAGATCTTGATGCCCAATATGTAAGCAGCTTCACCGAGGTCTTTCATTGAAAAACTTTTATTCAAGTATCCTTTTATGCTATCCAGAAATTCTATATCATTTCCAATCAATAATATGTCGTCCACATATAATATCGAAATGCTCTGAGCTCCCACTCACTTTCTTGTAAATATGAGGCTTCTCTAAAAGTCATATAAAACCATATGCTTTGATCACACTATCAAAGCGTTTATTCCAACTCCGAGAGGCTTGCACGGACCATAAATTGATCATTGGAGCTTGCACACTTTGTTAGCTCCTTTTGGATCAACAAAACCTTCTGGTTGCATCATATACAACTCTTCTTCTAGAAATCCATTCAAGAATGCAGTTTTGACATCCATTTGCCAAATTTCATAATCATAAAATGCAGCAATTGCTAACATGATTGAGACAGACTTAAGCATCGCCACTGGTGAGAAAGTCTCATCGTAGTCAACCCCTTGAACTTGTCGAAAACCTTTCGCAACAAGTCGAGCTTTATAGACGATTACATTACCATCGTCGTCGGTCTTCTTCTTAAAGATCCATTTATTCTCAATGGCTTGCCGATCATCGGCAAGTCAACCAAAGTACATACTTTGTTCTCATACATGGATCCCATCTCAGATTTCATGGCTTCCAGCCATTTTGTGGAATCTAGGCTCACCATCGCTTCTTCATAGTTTGTAGGTTCGCCATGGTCAAGTAACATGACTTCCGAATAGGATTACCGTACCACTCAGTGCGGATCTTACTCTGGTTGACCTCGTGTTCAAGAGAAACTTGTTACAAGTTTCATGATCAATATCATTAGCTTCCTCACTAATTGGTGCGGTTGTCACAGAACCGGTTCTTGTGATGAACTACTTTCCAATAAGGGAGCAGATCTGATTATCTCATCAAGTTCTACTTTTCTCCCACTCACTTCTTTCGAGAGAAACTCTTTTCTAGAAAGGATCAGAATTTAGCAACGAAAATCTTGCCTTCAGATCTGTGATAGAAGGTGTACCCAATAGTCTCTTTTGGGTATCCTATGAAGACACATTTCTCCGATTTAGGTTCGAGCTTATCTGGTTGAAGTTTCTTCACATAAGCATCGCAGCCCCAAACTTTAAGATACGACAACTTTGGTTTCTTGCGAAACCATAGTTCATAAGGCGTCGTTTCAACGGATTTTGATGGTGCCCTATTTAACGTGAATGCGGCCGTCTCTAAAGCATAAGCCCAAAACGATAGCGGTAAATCAGTAAGAGACATCATAGATCGCACCATATCTAGTAAAGTACGATTACGATGTTCGGACACACCATTTCGTTGTGGTGTTCCGGGTGGCGTGAGTTGCGAAACTATTCCGCATTGTTTCAAATGTAAACCAAACTCGTAACTCAAATATTCTCCTCCACGATCAGATCGTAGAAATTTTATTTTCTTGTTACGATGATTTTCCACTTCACTCTGAAATTCTTTGAACTTTTCAAATGTTTCAGATTTGTGTTTCATTAAGTACATATACCCATATCTGCTCAAATCATCTGTGAAGGTGAGAAAATAACGATACCATGCGTGCTTCAACATTCATTGGACCACAAACATCAGTATGTATGATTTCCAACAAATCAGTTGCTCGCTCCATAGTTCCGGAGAACGGCGTTTTAGTCATCTTGCCCATGAGGCACGGTTCGCAAGTACCAAGTGATTCATAATCAAGTGATTCCAAAAGCCCATCAGTATGGAGTTTCTTCATGCGTTTTACACCGATATGACCCAAACGGCAGTGCCACAAATAAGTTGCACTATCATTATCAACTCTGTATCTTTTGGTTTCAACATTATGAATATGTGTATTACTACTATCGAGATTTAATAAAAATAGACCACTCTTCAAGGGTGCATGACCATAAAAGATATTATTCATATAAATAGAACAACCATTTATTCTCTGACTTAAATGAATAACCGTCTCGCATCAAACAAGATCCAGATATAATGTTCATGCTTAACGGCACCAAATAACAATTATTTAGGTCTAAAACTAATCCCGATGGTAGATGTAGAGGTAGCGTGCCGACCGCGATCACATCGACTTTGGAACCATTTCCCACGTGCATCGTCACCTCGTCCTTAGCCAATCTTCGCAATCCGTAGTTCCTGTTTGAGTTGCAAATATTAGCAATGAACCAGTATCAAATACCGTGTACTCTGCGAGTATTAGTAAGGTACACATCAATAACATGTATATCACATATACCTTTGTTTACTTTGCCATCCTTCTTATCCGCCAAATACTTGGGGCAGTTCCGCTTCGATGTCGATCGCTTGCGGAGAAGCACTCGATCTCGTGCTTGGTCCAGACTTGGGTTTCTTCTCTTGAGCAACAACTTGTTTGCTGTTTTTCTTGAAGTTCCTTCTTCTTCCCTTTGCCCTTTTCTTGAAACTGGTGGTCTTGTTAACCATCAACACTTGATGCCCTTTTGATTTCTACCTCCATGCTTTTAGCATTGCGAAGAGCTCGGGAATAGACTTGTCCATCCCTTGCATATTATAGTTCATCACGAAGATCTTGTAGCTTGGTGGCGTGATTGAAGAATTCATCAATGACACTATCATCGGAAGATTAACTCCCGGTTGAATCAAGTGATTATTATACCCAGACATTTTGAGTATGTGTTCACCGACGAACTATTCTCCTCCATCTTGCAGCTATAGAACTTATTGGAGACTTCATATCTCTCAATCCGGGCATTTGCTTGAAATATTAACTTCAACTCCTGCAACATCTCATATGCTCCATGACGTTCAAAACGTCGTTGAAGACCGGTTCTAAGCCGTAAAGCATGGCACATTGAACTATCGAGTAGTCATCACCTTTGCTCTACGGACATTCTTAACGTCGTCGGTTGCATCAGCAGCGCAGCTCGCACCCAGCGGTGCTTCGGGGCGTAATTCTTACGTGGAGCAATGAGGATAATCCTCGAGATTCGGACCCAGTCCGTGTAATTGCTACCATCATCTTTCAACTTTGCTTTCTCAACGCATTAAAATTCAACGGAACAACAAGACGAGCCATCTATCTACAATAAACATAGACAAGCAAAATACTATCGGTACTAAGTTCATGATAAATTTAAGTTCAATTAATCATATTACTTGAACTCCCACTTAGATAGACATCTCTCTAGTCATTTAAGTGATTACGTGATCCAAATCAACTAAACCATGTCCGATCATCACGTGAGATGGAGTAGTTTCAATGGTGAACATCACTATGTTGATCATATCTACTATATGATTCACGTTCGACCTTCGGTCTCCGTGTTCGAGGCCATATCTGTATATGCTAGGCTCGCCAAGTTTAACTTGAGTATTCGCGTGTGCAACTGTTTTGCACCGTTGTATTTGAGCGTAGAGCCTATCACACCCGATCATCACGTGGTGTCTCAAAGACGAAGAACTTTCATAGCGGTGCATACTCGGGAGAACACTTCTTGATATTTAGTGAGAGATCATCTTATAATGCTACCGTCAATCAAAGCAAGATAAGATGCATAAAGGATAAACATCACATGCAATCAATATAAGTGATATGATATGGCCATCATCATCTTGTGCTTGTGATCTCCATCTCGAAGCACCATCGTGATCACCATCGTCACCGCACGACACCTTGATCTCCATCGTAGCATCGTTGTCGTTTAGCCAACTATTGCTTCTCGACTATCGCTACCGCTTAGTGATAAAGTAAAGCAATTACATGGCGTTGCATTTCATACAATAAGCGACAACCATTTGGCTCCTCGCCGATTGCCGATAACTTCGGTTACAAAACATGATCATCTCATACAATAAAATATAGCATCACGTCTTGACCATATCACATCACAACATGCCCTGCAAAAACAAGTTAGGCGTCCTCTACTTTGTTGTTGCAAATTTTACGTGGCTACTACGGGCTGAGCAAGAACCGTTCTTACCTACGCATCAAAACCACAGCGATAGTTTGTCAAGTTGGTGCTGTTTTAACCTTCGCAAGGACCGGGCGTAGCCACACTCGGTTCAACTAAAGTGAGAGAGACAGACACCCGCGGTCACCTTTAAGCAACGGTGCTCGCAGCGGTGAAACCAGTCTCGCGTAAGCGTCTGGCGTAATGTCGGTCGGGCCGCTTCATCTCACAATACTGCCGAACCAAAGTATGACATCTTTGGTAAGCGGTATGACTTGTATCGCCCACAACTCACTTGTGTTCTACTCGTGCATATAACATCAACGCATAAAACCAGGCTCGGATGCCTTTGTTGGGTAGCGTAGTAATTTCAAAAATTCCTACGCACACGCAAGATCATGGTGATGGCATAGCAACGAGAGGGAGAGTGTTGTCCACGTACCCTCGTGAGACCGTAAGCGAAGCGTTATGACAACGCGGTTGATGTAGTCGTCGTCTTCACGATCCGACCGGTCCAAGTACCGAACGTCACGGCACCTCCGAGTTCAGCACACGTTCAGCTCGATGGCGATCCCGGACTCGATCCAGCAAAGTGTCGGGGATGAGTTCCGTCGACCGACGGCGTGGTGGCGATGATGATGCTCTATCGCGCAGGGCTTCGCCTAAACTCCATGACGATATGACCGAGGTGGAATATGGTGGAGGGGGCACCGCACACGGCTAAGGAGCGATCACGAAGATCAACTTGTGTGTGCAGGGTGCCCCCGCCCCCGTATATAAAGGAGGGAGGGGAGGTGCGGCCGGCCCCAAAGTGCGCTGGAGGAGTCCTACTCCCACGGAGTAGGACTCCCCTCTGCCTTGTTGGAGAAGGAAAGGGGAGGAAAGAGGAAGAGGCGCCCCTTCCTTGTCCTATTCGGACTAGGGGAGGGGCGCGCCTGCCCTGGCCGCCCTCCTCTTCTCCCTCATGGCCCACTAAGGCCCATTATCCCCAGGAGGTTCGGTAACCCCCGGTGTTCGGTAAAATCCCGATTTCACCGGAACCATTCCGATATCAAATATAGGCTTCCAATATATCAATCTTTATGTCTCGACCATTTGAGACTCCTCGTCATGTCTGTGATCACATCCGGACTCGAACAAACTTGGTACATCAAAACTTATAAACTCATAATAAAGCTGTCATCGTAACGTTAAGCGTGCGGACCCTACGGGTTCGAGAACTATGTAGACATGACCTAGAACTATTCTCGATCAATAACCAATAGCGGAACCTGGATGCCCATATTGGTTCCTACATATTCTACGAAGATCTTTATCGGTCAAACCGCATAACGATATACATTGTTCCCTTTGTCACCGGTATGTTACTTGTCCGAGATTCGATCGTCGGTATCCAATACCTAGTTCAATCTCGTTACGGCAAGTCTCTTTACTCGTCCGTAATACATCATCTCACAACTAACTTATTAGTTGCAATGCTTGCAAGGCTTATGTGATGTGTATTACCGAGAGGGCCCAGATATACCTCTCCGACAATCGGAGTGACAAAACCTAATCTCAAATATCGCCAACCCAACATGTACCTTTGGAGACACACTGTAGTACTCCTTTATAATCACCCGATTCACGTTGACGCGTTTGGTAGCACCAAAGTGTTCCTCCGTAAACGGAGTTGCATAATCTCATAGTTACAGGAACATGTATAGGTCATGAAGAAAGCAATAACAATATACTAAGCGATCAAGTGCTAGGCTAACGGAATGGGTCATGTCAATCACATCATTCTCCTAATGATGTGATCCCATTAATCAAATAACAACTCATGTCTATGGTTAGGAAACATAACCATCTTTGATTAATGAGCTAGTCAAGTAGAGGCATACTAGTGACTATATGTTTGTCTATGTATTCACACATGTATCATGTTTCCGGTTAATACAATTCTAGCATGAATAATAAACATTTATCATGATTGTAGGAAATAAATAATAACTTTATTATTGCCTCTAGGGCATATTTCCTTCATAATAGTAGAAGTTTTGCACAAAAGTATTGGTGAGTAAGAGATACTGTTCGCGTTGGTCGCAGAGGAAGACGGTGAGGCCTGCATTTTCAGCCAATTCATAAAAGTCATCATAAATCCCGGCTGCTCTCAAGAAACCATCGGAAGGCCATTCACATGGCCGAACCTCCGCGGTGTGAGGCAGATTATATCTGGGCCTCTCTGCTTCTTCACTTTGCTTTTCTTTCGAGCTTCGGCTCGATGAGCCCCTCAAAAATCTCTTCATTATTTTCTAAAAAATTCTCAATTTTTTAGTAACTTCAAATAAAAGTGAACCAAGCTCAACAAAATTGATAGCAACTACTCCTACAAGTGCCTAGAGCCTATATCATGCATTAGAACTACTTGGAACCATATAAATTTGACATGCCAGCTCAAGAAGATGGTCACATAGGCAGCACAAATTTGCAATGAATAAAGCACTAGAACAAAAACTAATTCGACCAATGGAGGAGTCACATACCAAGGAACAATCCCCCAAAGTAGTTTTGTGAGATTTGCTTTGAGCAAGGAGATCGAAAATCGCAGCAAAATGAGCTTGAACTCGTGCTTGAGCTGGATGGTGATTTTTTTGGGAGGAAGAAGTGTGTGGGTGCAGGAATAAGTGGAGGGGAGCCACTGTGGGCCCACAAGGCAGGGGGCGCGCCCTGGACCCTCTTGGCCAGGTGCTTGCTCCCCCTGTTGTGTTCTCAGTGCCAAATATTCACAAATATTCCAGAAAAAAACATATTAAATTGGCAGGGCATTTGGAGAACTTTATTTTCGGGGTATTTTATAATGCACGGATAATTCAGAAAACTGACAGAAAATACTACTTTTACTTTATTTCAACTAAATAACAAAAAGTAAAAGGAGGGTACAGAAGGTTGTGCTTTCTAACTTCATCCATCTCATGCTCATCAAAAGGAATCCACTAACAAGGTTGATCAAGTCTTGTTAACAAACTCATTTCGAGAAACACGAAACTGGAGAAATTTTGAATAACACTATGTTACCTCAACGGGGATATGCACATCCCCAATAATAAGAATAACATATTTCTTCTTAACAGTAGGAAGAGGAAATTCAAAACCTCCAAAAATAATCGATGGAATTTTTCCAATAGAATTGATACTGTGAACTTGAGGTTGTTTCCTCGGAAAGTGTACTGTATGCTCATTACCATTAACATGAAAAGTGACATTGCCTTTTTTGCAATCAATAACAGCCCCTGCAGTATTCAAAAAAGGTCTTCCAAGAATAATAGACATACTATCGTCCTCGGGAATATCAAGAATAACAAAGTTCGTTAAAATAGTAACGTTTGCAACCACAACAGGCACATCCTCACAAATACCGACAGGTATAGCAGTTGATTTATCGGCCATTTGCAAAGATATTTCAGTAGGTGTCAACTTATTCAAATCAAGTCTATGATATAAAGAGAGGCATAACACTAACATGGCTCGAGGATCACATAAAGCAGTTTTAACATAGTTTCTTTTAATGGAGCATGGTATAGTTGGTACTCCTGGATCTCCTAGTTTCTTAGGTATTCCACCCTTAAAAGTATAGTTAGCAAGCATGGTGGAAATTTCAGCTTCCGGTATCTTTCTTTTATTTGTAACAATTTCTTTCATATACTTAGCATAAGGATTCATTTTGAGCATATCAGTCAAACGCATACGCAAAAAGATAGGTCTAATCATTTCAGCAAAAAGCTCAAAATCCTCATCATCCTTTTTCTTGGATGGTTTGGGAGGAAAAGGCATGGGTTTCTGAACCCATCGTTCCCTTTCTTTACCGTGCTTCCTAGCAACAAAGTCTCTCTTATCAACAACATCAGGTTCAATTTCTACATCATTATCATTGCTAGGTTGAGCATCAACATGAACATCATCATTAACATTATCACTAGGTTCATGCTTATTACCAGATTGTGTTTCAGCATCAGAAATAGAAATATCATTGGGATTCTCAGGTGTTTCAGCAATAGGTTCACTAGAAGTATTCAAAGTCCTATCATTTTTTCTTTTTCTTCTTTTTAGAAGGACTAGGTGCATCAATATTATTTCTCTGAGAGTCCTGCTCAATTCTCTTAGGATGGCCTTCAGGATACAAAGGTTCCTGAGTCATTTTACCAGTTCTAGTAGCCACTCTAACAGCATAGTCATTATTCTTACTATTTAATTAATTGAGCAAATCATTTTGAGCTTTAAGTACTTGTTCTACTTGAGTGGTAAACATAGAAGCATGTTTACTAATGAGTTTAAGTTCAACTTTAACTCTAGACATATAATCACCCAAGTGTTCAATCATATAAGCATTTTGTTTTAATTGTCTACCGAAATAAGCATTAAAATATTCTTGCTTAACCATAAAGTTATCAAACTCATCCAAGCATCGGCTAGCAAACTTAGTAGGAGGGATTTCAGCTTTATCATATCTATAGAGAGAATTTACGTTTACTACCTGTGTTAGGTTATCAAGACCATGAGCTTCTTCAATAGGTAATGGATTAGGATCGTATATTTCTTCAATAGGAGGTAAATTAAGACCATTTATTTCTTCAATAGGAGGTAAATTCTTAACATCTTCAGCTTTAATACCCTTTTCTTTCATAGATTTCTTTGCCTCTTGCATATCTTCAGGACTGAGAAATAGAACACCCCTCTTCTTCGGAGTTGGCTTAGGAGTTGGTTCAGGAATTGGCTCAGGAAGTGTCCAATTATTTTCATTTGTCAACATATTATTCAACATAATTTCAGCTTCATCTGGTGTTCTTTCCCTGAAAACAGAACCAGCACAACTATCCAGGTGGTCTCTGGAAGCATCGGTTAGTCCATTATAAAAAATATCAAGTATTTCATTTTTCTTAAGAGGATGATCAGGCAAAGCATTAAGTAATTGGAGAAGCCTCCCTCAAGCTTGTGGGAGACTCTCTTCTTCAATTTGCACAAAATTATATATTTCCCTTCAAGCAGCTTGTTTCTTATGAGCGGGTAGATATTTAGCAGAGAAGTAATAGATCATATCCTGGGGACTACACACACAACCAGGATCAAGAGATTTGAACCATATCTTAGCATCACCCTTTAATGAGAATGGAAATATTTTAAGGATATAAAAGTAGCGAGTTCTCTCATCATTAGTGAACAGGGTGGCTATGTCATTTAATTTAGTAAGATGTGCCACAACAGTTTCAGATTCATAGCCATAGAAAGGATCACATTCAACCAAAGTAATTATATCAGGATCAACAAAGAATTCATAATCCTTATCAGTAACAAAGATAGGTGAAGTAGCATAAGCAGGATCGTATTTCATTCTAGCATTCAGAGTTTTTTGTTTCAGCTTAGCTAATAATTTCTTAAGATCACTTCTATCATTGCAAGCAAGAAAGTCTCTAGCAGTTTCTTCATCCATAACATAGCCCTCAGGCACAACATGTAATTCATATTTATTGGGAGAGCCTTCATCATCACTTTCATCACTTTCATCAATATTATCAGTTTCAATAATTTCATTCTCCCTAGCCCTAGCATGTTGTTCATCAAGAAATTCACCAAGTGGCACAGTAGTATCAAGCATAGAAGTAGTTTCATCATAAGTATCATGCATAGAAGAAGTGGCATCATCAATAACATGCGACATATTAGAATTAATAGCAGAAGCAGGTTTAGGTGTCGTAAGCTTACTCAAAATAGAAGGTGAATCAAGTGCAGAGCTAGATGGCAATTCCTTACCTCACCTCGTAGTTGAGGGATAAATTTTTGTTTTCTCGTCTTTCAAGTTCTTCATAGTGACCAGCTGATATAAATCCCAAGTGACTCAAAGAATAGAGCTATGCTCCCCGGCAACGGCGCCAGAAAATAGTCTTGATAACCCACAAGTATAGGGGAACGCAACAATTTTTGAGGGAAAGTATTCAACCCAAATTTATTGATTCGACACAAGGGGAGCCAAAGAATATTCTCAAGTATTAGCAGTTGAGTTGACAATTCAACCACACCTGGATAACTTAGTATCTGCAGCAAAGTATTTAGTAGAAAAGTAATATGGAAGTAATAGTAACGGTAGCAGAAGTAATATTTTTGGGATTTATAGTGATTGTAACAGTAGCAACGGAAACGTAAATAAGCGGAGAACAATATGTGAAAAGCTCGTAGGCATTGGATCGGTGATGGAGAATTATGCCGGATGCGGTTCATCATGTAACAATCATAACATAGGGTGACACATAACTAGCTCCAATTCATCAACGCAATGTTGGCATGTATTCCGAATATAGTCACGTGCTTATGGAAAAGAACTTGCATGCCATCTTTTGTCCTACCCTCCCGTGGCAGCGGGGTCCTAGCGGAAACTAAGGGATATTAAGGCCTCCTTTTAATAGAGTATCGGACCAAAGCATTAACACATAGTGAATACATGAACTCCTCAAACTATGGTCATCACCGGGAGTGGTCCCGATTATTGTCACTTCGGGGTTGCCGGATCATAACACATAGTAGGTGACTATAGACTTGCAAGATAGGATCAAGAACTTACATTCATGAAAACATAATAGGTTCAGATCTGAAATCATGGCACTCGGGCCCTAATGACAAGCATTAAGCATAGCAAAGTCATAGCAACATCAATCTCAGAACATAGTGGATACTAGGGATCAAACCCTAACAAAACTAACTCGATTACATGATAAATCTCATCCAACCAATCACCGTCCAGCAAGCCTACGATGGAATTACTCACGCACGGCGGTGAGCATCATGAAATTGGTGATGGAGGATGGTTGATGATGACGACGGCGACGGATTCCTCTCCGAGCCCTGAGCGGACTCAGATCAGCCTCCGAGAGAGTTTAGGGCTTGGCGGCTTCAGATCGTAAAACGCAATGAATCTTTCTCTCGATTTTTTCTCCCGAACACGAATATATGGAGTTGGAGTTGAGGTCGGTGGAGCTCCGGGGCCCACGAGGCATGGGGCGCGCCTTAGGGGCAGGCGCGCCCTCACCCTCGTGGCAAGGGTGTGGGCCCTGGCCTTGATTCTTTGCCAAGATTTTTATTATTTCCAAAATAATCTCCGTGGAGTTTCAGGTCATTCGAGAACTTTTGTTTCGCATAAATAACACCATGGCAATTCTGCTGAAAACAGCGTCAGTCCGGGTTAGTTCCATTCAAATCATGCAAGTTATAGTCCAAAACAAGGGTAAAAGTGTTTAGAAAAGTAGATACGACGGAGATGTATCAGTGCCCCTGCTCCCGTAGCTGATGCTCCTGCTGCCTGCTTGCGGCCGCGCTGCTCCCTTCCTCCTCCTGCTGCTGCTTTTAAGCATTCTTTGCCATTGGTTGGTTGCTGCCTTGCTTGTTGCCCTTGTAGCATAATGCTACTGCTGCCATGGCCAAGCGGCCGTGTGTGCGTGGGTGTGTGATGTGTGTGTGTGTGTGTGTGTGTTGTGGGTGCGGCCATGTGTGTGTATGGCCGGCTGGGTCTCTGGATGAGACAGGCCCTGTTTAGGTTAGCATCTAATTAGTAGTTAGGCTAATTAGTGGTTAGGCGTAGTGTACATGACATGTGGACCCTACTGTTAGATAAAAAGATAAATTAGATTAAAAATATCTAAGCCTATGACATGTGGGTCACACCTTTCCTTTTGACTACTCAAATTGACTTGGTCAACTCAAATTAAAAGTAATTTAGAAAATTATTTAAAACTTTGGAAAATTAATATAAAATAAACTGTAACTCGGATGAAAATACTTTGTACATGAAAGTTGCTCAGAACGACGAGACGAATACGAATACACAGTCCGTTTGTCCGCCGCACGTCCCTAGCATAGCGAACACGCAACTTTCCCCCTCTGATTCATCTATCCGAAAACACGAAACACCGGGGGTTCTTTCCCGGATGTTTTCCCCCTTTGTCGGTATCACCTCCTACCGCGTTAGGGCACTCCTAGCACCGTTACTTGACATATCATGCATCGTTATGAATCTGTTTGCATTGTATTCATTGTTTCTTCCCCCTCTTCTCTCGGTAGAGATCTGAGATCGAGCGCGCCTTTGGTGCCCCGATCGACTACGTTGTTGTGACCCTCCTTGCCGGAGAAACCAGGCAAGCCCCCCCCTTGATCACCGGATATCGCATATTCCTTCTCTCTCTCGCTTGCATTAGAGTAGTGTAGCATGTTATCGCTTTCGGTTAATCCTATTCGCTGCATAGCCTATCATTGTTACTCTGCTTGTTACCCTTACCGCAATCCTAAATGCTTAGTATAGGATGCTAGTATTCCATCAATGGCCCTACACTCTTGTCAAATCGCCATGCTATACTCTCGGGCCGTGATCACTTGGGAGGTGATCACGGGCATATGCTATATACTTTATCTTGCTACATTACTTATGATCTTGTTAGGAGATGAAATTTGAAGGGCGGTGGCTCCATCCCGGTAGAGGTGGACCTGGGTTCCCAATGGCCCCCAACTGTTACTTTGTGACGGAGCAATAGGGCAGGTTGAGACCACCTAGGAGAGAGGTGGGCCTGGCCCTGATCAGCGTCCGCGGTTACTTCATAATAACACGCTTAACGAGATCTTGGTATTTGATCTGAGTTGGGTCATTCACCTTATACGCACTAACCGCCACGTGGGATAAGATATGGGCAACCGACGTCGTGGTATCAGCCGAAGTCTTCGTGACGTCAGCGACTGAGCAGCGCACGCCGGATTGGACTGGAACGCCTACTCTTGTATTAGGGAGGCTAGGTCTGCTTCCAGCCGCCCTCGCAACGTGCAGGTGTGCAATGAGCGATGGGCCCAGACCCCTGCGTGCATAGGATTTAGACGGGCGTGCTGACCTCTCCGTTGTGCCTAGGTGGACGTGTTGATCTTCCGAGGCCAGGCATGACCCAGGAAAGTGTGTCCGGCCAAAGGGGATCGAGCATGTCGGGTAATGTGGTGCACCCCTGCAAGGAAGTTGATCTATTCGAATAGCCGTGTCCACGGTAACAGGCGACCCAGAGTTGTACTTTGACCTTATGACAACTAGAACCAGATACTTAATAAAACACACCCTTCCAAGTGCCAGATATAACCCGGTGATCGCTCTCACACAGGGCGACAAGGAGGAGATCGCAGGGTAGGATTATGCTATGCGATGATACTTGGTTAACTTACCATCTACTCTCTTCTACATGCTGCAAGATGGAGGCTGCCAGAAGCGTAGTCTTCGACAGGACTAACTATCCCCTCTTATTTCGGCATTCCACGATTCGGTCCATCGATATTGCCCTTTACACAGATACCCATGCATATGTAGTGTAGATCCTTGCTTGCGAGTACTTTGGATGAGTACTCACGGTTGCTTTGCTCCCCCTTTTCCCCTTATCCTTTCTTCCTGGTTGTCACAACCAGATCTCGGAACCAGAGCAGACGCCACCGTCGGCGGCGACTCCTACTACACCGGGTGCCTACTACTACGTGCGAGGCCGCCACGCGGCACTGTGGAGTAGTTTAGGAGGATCCAGCACGGAGGCCTGCGCCTCTTTCGTTTTGTATCCCGGTTTGTGCTAGCCATCTTATGGCAACTTGTTTAACTTATGTCCGTACTCAGATATTGCTGCTTCCGCTGACTCGTCTATGATCGAGCACTTGTATTCGAGCCCTCGAGGCCCCCTGACTTGTATTATGATGCTTGTATGACTTATTTATGTTTTTAGAGTTGTGTTATGATATCTTCCCGTGAGTCCCTGATCTTGATCGTACACGTTTGCATGCATGATTAGTGTACGATTGAATCGGGGGCGTCACATCTACTCTGGTGTAAATATCCTTCTTGGGCTTCTTCTTGCGCATGACGCCGGGTCAGATGGCGCGGCAACCCTCGAGGTGGAGCCAGCGGAATCGCGCGCCACCGTGGACAGGGACGACGAAGCTCCGCGTGCCGAACCGCCGTGAAGTGGCAAAGGAGGGCGCTTTGTGCCATGGCAAAAGACCAAACCAGGGCAGTCCATGCCATGCCCGAACTGCCCTTTGTGCCATGGCAAAAGACCAAACTAGGGCAGTCCATGCCATACCCGGACTGCCCCCCTGAAGGAAATACGCCCTAGAGGCAATAATAAAGTTATTATTTATTTCCTTATTTCATGATAAATGTTTATTATTCATGCTAGAATTGTATTAACCGGAAATATGATACATGTGTGAATACATAGACAAACATATAGTCACTAGTATGCCTCTACTTGACTAGCTCATTAATCAAAGATGGTTATGTTTCCTAACCATAGACATGTGTTGTTATTTGATTAATGGGATCACATCATTAGGAGAATGATGTGATTGACATGACCCATTCCGTTAGCCTAGCATTTGATCGTTTAGTATATTGCTATTGCTTTCTTCATGACTTATACATGTTCCTGTAACTATGAGATTATGCAACTCCCGTTTACCGGAGGAACACTTTGGTGCTACCAAGCGTCACAACATAACTGGGTGATTATAAAGGAGTACTACAGGTGTCTCCAAAGGTACATGTTGGGTTGGCGTATTTCGAGATTAGGTTTTGTCACTCCGATTGTCGAGAGGTATCTCGGGCCCTCTCGGTAATACACATCACATAAGCCTTGCAAGCATTACAACTAATAAGTTAGTTGCGAGATGATGTATTACGGAACGAGTAAAGAGACTTGCCGAGAACGAGATTGAACTAGGTATTGGATACCGACGATCGAATCTCGGGCAAGTAACATACCGATGACAAAGGGAACAACGATGTTGTTATGCGGTTTGACCGATAAAGATCTTCGTAGAATATGTAGGAGCCAATATGAGCATCCAGGTTCCGCTATTGGTTATTGACCAAGAATAGTTCTACGTCATGTCTACATAGTTCTCCAACCCGTAGGGTCCGCACGCTTAAGGTTTCAATGACAGTTATATTATGAGTTTATGAGTTTTGATGTACCGAAGGAGTTCTGAGTCCCGGATGAGATCGGGGACATGACGAGGAGTCTCGAAATGGTCGATACGTAAAGATCGATATATTGGACGACTATATTCGAGTTCGGAAAGGTTCCGAGTGATTCGGTATTTTTCGAGTAGGAGAGTTACGGAATTCGCCGGGAATATATGGGCCTTCTTGGGCCATACGGGAATAGAGGAGAAAGGCCGAAAGGAAGGAGGCGCGCAGCCCCCCTTTGGTCCGAATTGGACAAGGGGTGCGACCCCCTTTTCCTTCATCCTCTCCCCCTCTTTCCCCCTTCTCCTACTCCAACAAGGAAGGAGGGAGTCCTACTCCCGGTGGGAGTAGGACTCCCCTTGGCGTGCCTCCTCCTAGGCCGGCCGCGCCCTCCCCCTCCCTCCTTTATATACGGGGGCAGGGGGGCACCCCATGACACACAAGTTGATCTACGGATCGTTCCTTAGCCGTGTGCGGTGCCCCCCTCCACCATATTACACCTCGGTCATATCGTCATGAGTTTAGGCGAAGCCCGCGCCGTAGAGCATCATCATCGTCACCACGTCGTCAGGCCGACGGAACTCATCTCCGACACTTTGCTGGATCGGAGTCCGGGATCGTCATCGAGCTGAGCGTGTGCTGAACTCGGAGGTGCCGACGTTCGGTACTTGGATCGGTCGGATCGTGAAGACGATGACTACATCAACCGCGTTGTCATAACGCCTCGCGCTTACGGTCTCACGAGGGTGCGTGGACAATACTCTCCCTCTCGTTGCTATGCCATCACCATGATCTTGCGTGGCGTAGGAATTTTTGAAATTACTACGCTCCCCAACAAATGGCATCCGAGCTTAGGTTTTATGTGTTGATGTTATATGCACGAGTAGAACACAAGTGAGTTGTGGGCGATACAAGTCATACCGCTTACCAAAGATGTCATACTTTGGTTCAGTGGTATTGTGAGATGAAGCGGCGCGGACCGACATTACGCCAGACGCTTACGCGAGACTGGTTTCACCTGCGCGAGCACTCGTTGCTTAAAGGTGATTGGCGGGTGTCTGTCTCTCTCACTTTAGTTGAACCGAGTGTAGCTACGCCCGGTCCTTGCGAAGGTTAAAACAGCACCAACTTGACAAATTATCGCTGTGGTTTTGATGCGAGGTAAGAACGGTTCTTGCTCAGCCCGTAGCAGCCACGTAAAACTTGCAACAACAAAGTAGAGGACGCCTAACTTGTTTTTGCGGGGCATGTTGTGATGTGATATGGTCAAGACGTGATGCTATATTTTATTGTATGAGATGATCATGTTTTGTAACCGAGTTATCGGCAATCGGCGAGAGCCATATGGTTGTCGCTTTATTGTATGAAATGCAACGCCATGTAATTGCTTTACTTTATCACTAAGCGGTAGCGATAGTCGTAGAAGCAATAGTTGGCGAGACGACAACGATGCTACGATGGAGATCAAGGTGTCGCGCCGGTGACGGTGGTGATCACGACGGTGCTTCGGAGATGGAGATCACAAGCACAAGATGATGATGGCCATATCATATCACTTATATTGATTACATGTGATGTTTATCCTTTATGCATCTTATCTTGCTTTCATTGACGATAGCATTATAAGATGATCTCTCACTAAATATCAAGAAGTGTTCTCCCGAGTATGCACCGCTATGAAAGTTCTTCGTCTTTGAGACACCACGCGATGATCGGGTGTGATAGGCTCTACGCTCAAATACAACGGGTGCAAAACAGTTGCGCACGCGAATACTCGAGTTAAACTTGGCGAGCCTAGCATATACAGATATGGCCTCGGAACACGGAGATCGAAAGGTCGAACGTGAATCATATAGTAGATATGATCAACATAGTGATGTTCACCATTGAAACTACTCCATCTCACGTGATGATCGGGCATGGTTTAGTTGATTTGGATCACGTAGTCACTTAGATGACTAGAGAGATGTCAGTCTAAGTGGGAGTTCTTAAGTAATATGATTAATTAAACTTTAATTTATCATGAACTTAGTCCTGGTAGTATTTTGCAAATTATGTTGTAGATCAATAGCTCGCGTTGTTGCTTCCCTATGTTTGTTGCTTTCATATGTTTATTTTAATATGTTCCTGGAGAAAATTGTATTGAAAAATGTTAGTAGCAATGATGCGGATAGGATCCGTGATCTGAGGTTTATCCTCATTGCTGCACAGAAGAATTATGTCCTTAATGCACCGCTAGGTGATAGACCTATTGCAGGTGCAAATGCAGACGTTATGAACGTTTGGCTAGCTCAATATGATGACTACTTGATAGTTTAGTGCACCATACTTAACGGCTTAGAATCGGGACTTCAAAGACGTTTTGAACGTCATGGACCATATGAGATGTTCCAGAGTTGAAGTTAATATTTCAAGCAAATACCGAGTTGAGAGATATGAAGTCTCCAACAAGTTCTATAGCTAAAAGATGGAGGAGAATCGCTCAACTAGTGAGCATGTGCTTAGATTGTGCAGGTACTTTAATCGCTTGAATCAAGTGGGAGTTAATCTTCCAGATAAGATAGTGATTGATGAATTCTCTAGTCACCATCACTAAGTTACTAGAACTTCGTGATGAACTACGATGCAAGGGATGACGAAAATGATTCCCGAGCTCTTCGTGATGTTGAAATCGACGAAGGTAGAAATCAAGAAAGAGCATCAAGTGTTGATGATTGACAAGACCACTAGTTTCAAGAGAAGGGCAAAGGAAAGAAAGGGAACTTCAAGTAGAAAGACAAGTAAGTTGTCACTCCTGCGAAGAAGCCCAAAGCTGGACCAAAGCGTGAAACCGAGTGCTTATACCGCAAAGGAAATGGTCACCGAAGCGGAAATGCCCTGAATATTTGGTGGATAAGAAGGATGGCAAAGTAAACAAGGGTATATTTGATATACAGTTATTGATGTGTGCCTTACTAGTGTTTATAGTAGCCCTGAGTATTTGATACTTGTTCGGTTGCTAAGATTAGTAACTCAAACAGGAGTTACAGAATAAGCAGAGACTAGTTGAAGGGAAGTGATGATGAGTGTTGGAAGTAGTTCCAAGATTGATATGATCATCATCGCACACTCCCTATACTTTCGGGATTAGTGTTAAACCTAAATAAATGTTATTTGGCGCTTTGCGTTGAGCATGAATATGATTTGATCATGTTTATTGCAATTCGGTTATTCATTTAAAGTCGAGAATAATTGTTGTTCGTTTAAAAGAATAAAACCTTCAAATGGTCATACACCCAATGAAAATAGTTTGTTGGATCTCGATCGTAGTGATACATGATTCATAGTATTGATGCCAAAAGATGCAAAGTTAATAATGATAGTGCAACTAATTTGTGGCATTGCCGTTTGGGTCATATCGGTGTAAAGCGCATGAAGAAACTCCATAAAGATGGATTTTGGAATCACTTGGTTATGAATCATTTGATGCTTTGAACCGTGCCTTTTGGGCAAGATGACTAAAACTCCGTTCTCCTAACAATGGAACAAGCTACCGACTTATTGGAAATAATACATACCGATGTATGCGATCCAATGAGTGTTGATGCTCGTGGCAAGTTCGTTATTTTCTGACCTTCACAAGATGATTTGAGCAGATATGGGTATATCTACTTGATGAAACATAAGTCTGAAATAATTGAAAGGTTCAAAGAATTTCAGAGTGAAGTGGAAAAATCATCGTAACAAGAAAATAAAATTTTTGCGATCTGATCACGGAGACGAATATTTGAGTTACGAGTTTGGTCTTCAATTAAAACAATGTGGAATAGATTCATAGCTCACGCCACCTGGAACACCACAACGTTATGGTGTGTCCGAACGTCGTAACCGCACTTTATTGGATATGGTGCGATCTATGATGTGTCTTACCGATTTACCACTATCGTTTTGGGGTTATGCATTAGAGACAGCTGCATTCACGTTTAATAGGGCACCATCTAAATCCGTTGAGATGACACCGTTTGAACTATGGTTTAGCAAGAAACCTAAGTCGTCGTTTCTTAAAGCTTGGAGTTGCGATGCTTATATGAAAAGGTTTCAACCGATAAGCTCGAACCCAAATCGGAAAAGTGTGTCTTCATAGAATACCCAAAGGTAACTATTGGGTACACCTTCTATCACAGATCCGAAGGCAAGTTATTCGTTGTTAAGATGGATCCTTTCTAGAGAAGAAGTTTCTCTCGAAAGAAGTGAGTGGGAGGAAAGTAGAACTTGATGAGGTAATTGTACCTTCTCCCTTATTGGAAAGTAGTTCATCACGTAAATCAGTTCCGTGATTCCTACACCAATTAGTGAGGAAGTTAATGATGATGATCATGAAACTTCAGATCAAGTTGCTACCAAACCTCGTAGGTCTTCCGAGTAAGATCCGCACTGAGTGGTATGGTAATCATGTTCGGAAGTCATGTTACTAGACCATGATGAACCTACGAACTATGAGGAAGCGATGATGAGCCCAGATTCATGAAATGGCTTGAGGCCATGAAATCTGAGATAGGATCCATGTATGAGAACAAAGTATGGACTTTGATTGACTTGCTCGATGATCAGCAAGCCATGTTAAATAAATGGATCTTCAAGAGGAAGACGGACACCAATAGTAGTGTTACTATCTACAAAGTTCGACTTGTCACAAAAGGTTTTCGACAAGTTCAAGGTGTTGACTACAATGAGATTTTCTCAATCTGTAGCGATGCTTAAGTCTGTCCGAATCATGTTAGCAATTGCCACATTTTATGAAATCGGCAAATGGATGTCAAAACTACATTCTTTCATGGATTTATTAAAGAAGAGTTGTATATGATGCAACCGAAGGTTTTGTCAATCCTAAAGGAGCTAACAAAATGTGCAAGCTCCAGCGATCCATCTATGGACTGGTGCAAGCATCTCGAGTTGGAATATATGCTTGATGATTTGATCAAAGATATGGTTTTATCTGAGACTTTTGGAGAAGCTGTATTTACAAGAAAGTGAGTGGGAGCACTACAACATTTCGATAAGTATATGTGAATGACATATTGTTGATCGGAAATAATGTAGAATTATTCTCGCAAAGCATAAATGAGTATTTGAAAGGAGTTCTTTAAAAGAAAGATCTCAAGAAGCTACTTACATATTGAGCATCAAGATCTATTGAGATAGATCAAGACGCTTGATAAGTTTTTCAATAAGTACATACCTTGTCAATATTTTTGAAGTAGTTCAAAATGGAACAGTCAAAGAAAAGTTCTTGCCTGTGTTGCAAACGTGTGAAATTGAGTAAGACTCAAATTCCGACCACGGCAGAAAATAGAAAAGAGAATGAAAGTCATTCCCCATGCCTCAGTCATAGGTTCTATGAAGTATGCTATGCTATGTACCAGACATATTGTATACCTTGCTCTGAATTTGGCAAGGGAGTACAATAGTGATCTAGGAGTAGATCACTGGACATTGAAAGCGGGAGCAATTAGCTAGAGTAGCTCCGTGCAGAGCATTGTAGACATAGAATATTTGCAAAATCTGACGACTCTCAATGTGATGCAGACTGCTGACTAAGCTTCTCTCACGAGCAAAACATGATCATACCTTAGTACTCTTTGGGTGTTAATCACATAGCGATGTGAACTAGATTATTGACTCTAGTAAACCCTTTGGGTGTTGGTCACATGACGATGTAAACTATGGGTGTTAATCACATACAGATGTGAATATTAGTGTTGAATCACATGATGATGTGAACTAGATTATTGACTCTAGTGCAAGTGGGAGACTGAAGGAAATATGCCCTAGAGGCAATAATAAATTTATTATTTATTTCCTTATTTCATGATAAATGTTTATTATTCATGCTAGAATTGTATTAACCGGAAATATGATACATGTGTGAATACATAGACAAACATATAGTCACTAGTATGCCTCTACTTGACTAGCTCATTAATCAAAGATGGTTATGTTTCCTAACCATAGACATGTGTTGTTATTTGATTAATGGGATCACATCATTAGGAGAATGATGTGATTGACATGACCCATTCCGTTAGCCTAGCACTTGATCGCTTAGTATATTGCTATTGCTTTCTTCATGACTTATACATGTTCCTGTAACTATGAGATTATGCAACTCCTGTTTACGGAGGAACACTTTGGTGCTACCAAACGTCACAACGTAATCGGGTGATTATAAAGGAGTACTACAGGTGTCTCCAAAGGTACATGTTGGGTTGGCGATTTCGAGATTAGGTTTTGTCACTCCGATTGCTGGAGAGGTATATCTGGCCCTCTCGGTAATACACATCACATAAGCCTTGCAAGCATTGCAACTAATAAGTTAGTTGTGAGATGATGTATTACGGAACGAGTAAAGAGACTTGCCGGTAACGAGATTGAACTAGGTATTGGATACCGACGATCGAATCTCGGACAAGTAACATACCGGTGACAAAGGGAACAACGTATGTTGTTATGCGGTTTGACCGATAAAGATCTTCGTAGAATATGTAGGAGCCAATATGAGCATCCAGGTTCCGCTATTGGTTATTGACCAAGAATAGTTCTAGGTCATGTCTACATAGTTCTCGAACCCGTAGGGTCCGCACGCTTAAGGTTTCAATGATAGTTATATTATGAGTTTATGAGTTTTGATGTACCGAAGGAGTTCAGAGTCCCGGATGAGATCGGGGACATGACGAGGAGTCTCGAAATGGTCGAGACGTAAAGATCGATATATTGGACGACTATATTCGGAGTTCAAAAGGTTCCGAGTGATTCGGTATTTTTCGAGTCTGGGAGAGTTACGGAATTCGCCGGGAATATATGGGCCTTATTGGGTCATACGGGAATAGAGGAGAAAGGCCGAAGGAAGGAGGCGCGCAGCCCCCTTTGGTCCGAATTGGACAAGGGTGCGCCCCTTTCCTTCATCCTCTCCCTCTTTCCCCTTCTCCTACTCCAACAAGGAAGGAGGAGTCCTACTCGGTGGGAGTAGGACTCCCCTTGGCGCCTCCTCCTAGGCCGCGCCCCCTCCCTCCCTCCTTTATATCTGCAAGGCGGGGGACACCCCATGACACACAAGTTGATCTACGGATCGTTCCTTAGCCGTGTGCGGTGGCCCTCCACCATATTACACCTCGGTCATATCGTCATGAGTTTAGGCGAAGCCTGCGCCGGTAGAGCATCATCATCGTCACCACGCCGTCAGGTCTTGTGGAACTTATCTCCGACACTTTGCCGGATCGAGTCCGGGATCGCCATCGAGTGAACATGTCTTTGAACTCGGAGGTGCCGACGTTCGGTACTTGGATCGGTCGGATCGTGAAGACGTACGACTACATCAACCGCGTTGTCATAACGCTTCCGCTTACGGTCTACGAGGGTACGTGGACAATACTCTCCCCTCTCGTTGCTATGCCATCATCATGATCTTGCGTGAGCGTAGGAATTTTTTTGAAATTACTACGTTCCCCAACCCCCCTCCCCAGGAGGAGAAGGAAAAGGACGAGGATGGATCAAACATCTTTGGTTGTGAGCAAATCCGCCTCGATCTGTTTTTGCGTCTTCGACCGCTATTTCCGCAAAGAGACAACAAGGGTAAGGGCGGTCGTGGATGACTTCTTTCATTACGGTTTCATTTGTAGTTAGTAGAACATGTAAATTTTTTGATTGTTTGATGACATGTATGTTTAACTACGTATGCAACTTCTTCCGGAAAAAAAAACCACGTACGCAACTTAACATCGTATGAGACTAGTATAAATTTGAGGATTTGGTTTGGTAGAGGCGGTTGTGGAGGCGGACTTTTAATGCTTGCTCGGTCATTGTCCGCGAACGCGTCGGTGGACGTATAAGGGTTCGGATTTGGCAACTCCGATTATAAGATGCTCTAATAAACGATCCGGATTTCCAACAGTTGTGAATGTTCGAATTGGAGTGGCCTATGAAGCTGGATAGATAGTCCGACATAAACTTGGAGGAGATTCATGGGATTTCGGATGTTGGACTGGTCCGAACAGTTTCTGTGAGGAGGTGGGGAAAATTACTGGTTTTCTGTCACCGGCTCACCGCCGGGTGAGACGAAGAGCGTACCGGTTCGCAGCGCTATGTCCTCTCTGCCCGTTCACCATTCTGTAACCCTAGCGCCGCCAGGAGCAGCCCGCGTTTCGCGCCGCCGGGCCGCCGCGACAAGCTGGCCGCCACGCCTCACTCCGCCCGAGCTCTGGCGGCACCGGGACGAGCTCCTCTTCTTCCGCCTCAGGCCGAGGTCCTTCTCTAACGCCCCGACTCCGACGGCCGTGCTCCCCGTACACAGAAAAATCGGAGAAGAAAGGAAAAGAAGGAGAGCTCGCGCCCCTCCCCGCCGCCGCCGCAGCCATGTCTCAGAAGAAGTCGCGCGGCGGAGCCGCCGCCCGAGAAGACGCCGATGAGCTCTCGCGCTCGCCCCTCCAGGCCGTCCTCCTCGCCGACAGCTTCACGCTCAAGTTCTGGCCCATCACCCTCGAGCGCCCCAAGGTACCGCGTGCCTCCCCAAAACCATACCGCCGCCCCCTGTCCGCTCTCGCGTGCACCTTTGGCACCTGAATTGTGCTGTCCCCGCAGGTGCTGCTGCCGCTGGTGAACGTGCCCATGATCGACTACACGCTGTCCTGGTTGGAGACCGAGGGCGTTGAGGAGGTCTTCGTCTTCTGCTGTGCGCACGCGCAGCAGGTCAAGGAGCACCTGGAGGAGGCGGGCTGGACTGGGAAGCCCGCGGCCCGGGAGATGGCCGTCATGGCCGTCGAGTCGCATGATGCGATCAGCGCAGGCGACGCTCTCCGCGTCATGTACGGCCGTGGCCTTGTGAGTTTCTGACCCGTACCCTTACTGTGGATTGTGCATGACTGCAGTATTAGTTGTAGTATCTGTTGCTGTTACTGCTTAACACTTTATCGTTGACTAGAACTTATAGTGAATTAGTGAACCTATGTGAAACTGAAGTCTGGGGAGATTTTTGTAGTGTCATTCCAGTTCATTCAACGAAGGAAAATAAATTAAAATCTTATCACTTTATGTCATTCCAGTTCACTCAAACGCCGTCCAATTAGGTACTGGTTGCCTCTATACTGTGGACTTGGGAGACAATTGCAACCAGCTAGAGATTGTGATGAAAAACATGACACTATCATTTTCTAGTCAGAGCCAAACCTAATATTGGCTTTCCTGTCAAATAGCTACTACCCAAAAAAGATGTTCAAGGTTTTACCTATAACATCATACTGAAAGCATTAGTTCTGCTCAGTTTAGATACTTTTGAAGTGCTTAGCTCTGTGATTGCTGTGCCTACTTAGTAATAGTATGTCGTACAAACTACTAAGTATCAATCGGTTAAAAATTCCAGTGAGATTCTTCATATAGGGTTGACAAATACTGTATCACACAACTGACGACACACATAGCATGTTCTGAATACAAACACGGGAAGACAAAACACACAATGAGATAGACAAAGAGAACTCTAGAATGCATGAACCTAGTCTCAGCATCAATGTAGAAAAGGATAGTAAGATCCAAATCACGTACATGGCAGATATCTTCAATATCCTGGAGACATCTATCGGTCGTTAAGTGAAACTGAGCATGCATTTTTTTTTGTCCAACTAGCTGTAGCTTGTGCCTCAATTGTTGTAACACATATGTAATGCAGTCTTACTTGCTTGTCCTGTCCTCATATGTTCACATACTGACACAGTGTGTCTGCCATTTCATTTATACTTTCAATTGTTTCCTTTTGTGTAGATAAATGGTGACTTTGTTCTCATCAGCGGTGACACAATCAGCAACATGAGCTTAAAAGAGGTTCTCCAGGAACACAAGGACAGAAGGAAAAAAGACCCACTTGCTGTTATGACTATGATTATAAAGCATTCAAAACCTTCAATCCTGACGCACCAGACACGTTTGGGCAATGATGAAATTGTTATGGCGCTAGCATCTGAGACAAAGGAGCTACTTTATTATGAGGATAGGGCAGATAGCTCACACCTGTGCGTGACAATTGATAAGGATATACTGGCCAATAATCCTACTCTCCAGCTGCATAATAACATGGAGGTCTGCTTTCAAACTTGTTGATTAAATAATGGATATATGTTCTTCTCTAAGATCATTTTTGCTATGTTACTGAGACCATGCATATGTATTTTCTATTGCTTGCAAATCTTTCTTGTTTTATTGATCTTCATCTCCCTCTTTTTTCTGACAGGATTGCTATATTGATATCTGCTCGCCAGACGTCCTTAGTCTTTTTACCGATAACTTTGACTATCAACATCTCCGGCGCCATTTTGTGAAGGGTTTACTTGTTGACGATGTAAGTCCATTCACTACCACTGGACCTATTTAATACAAGAGAACATGATGCTTGCCTTTAGAGTTTAGTGCAGTATCATGAGTGCCATCTCTGCTATCATGTCTCTTCTGTAACAATCAAACGGCCTGCCAATCCTTTCAGATTATGGGATACAAAATCTATACTCATGAAATACACTCCAGCTATGCTGCAAGAATAGATAATTTCAGGAGTTATGATGCTGTGAGCAAAGATATAATACAAAGATGGACATACCCTATGGTGCCTGATGTGTTATCCTTTGGTAACTGCCATGAAATGAAACTTCACCGCCAAGGAATTTACAAGGCATCAGGTATGCGTAGTTGCATACTGAAAAGAGAATTCAGCAAAGATCTATTTCTGTACCTTGTTTGATATCATTCCTTGATTCATTCGTCAAAATCTAGATGAATTTGTCAACTTAATATGCTTGATTTGGAATGAAGAAATGGTCTCAGATATTAGTTGATAATATTATTTGGTAGGAGCTTGTACCCTACCAGGCCTGGGGCGTAAGCGGTAAGGAAAGGAGGGGGCTGGGCGTGGCGATGAGCGGCCGCGCCGGCGGCTGGACGCCGGCGCGGAAGAGGGAGCTGGCGGCAGCGGCGCAAGAGGCAGGGGCGGCTAGGGTTCCGGCTCCTCTGGGAGCCGGGCAATAGGGATAATAATATTCTTATTGCTTGATTAGATTGATACATCGCCTCTCCTTATATAGAGAGGTTTACTTGACTCCTAAGTAAACGATCCTAATACAATAAGATAATTGGGCTAAGCCCCTAATAATGATAAGATAACTTGGGCCACAACCCACTGGGCTAAACCCCTAATATGCCGGTCATAACACTTCTCCCCGCCTGCACAAACAGCTCGTCCTCGAGCTGTAAGGTGGGAAAGCGCTTGCTGAACTCCTCGAGGTGATCAACCAGCGTCAAACACCTTCGCGACAGCTGGGGCGGCCAGGTTGACGGCGACGTCCACCTCCGGAATGTAGTCTGCAACCTCCAGGTAGAAGAGTCGCGGGCCGGCGTGGCCGGGTGTAGGGCTCTGTCGCGGTTGAAGCACAACCCTTGGCGGCGACGCCGAGGAGCTCGGCCGAGGTGTAGCCGGTGAACAGGCGTGCGCAGATCGCGGCGAGGTGCCATGAAGCTCGAAAGCAGCCGACCTTGCGCGAATCCGCCAGTAGCGACCAGCCGCCCGGACGGTGATTCCGCTGAATGGCCACCATGGCGCCGAACGCTGGCGTAGTACATGGCCGTCTGGAGATCCTCGGGTCCACGAAGCTCCACGTCCACGCGGATGTGATCCGGAAGTCCACCGACAAAGAGGTCGGCTCGCTGCTGCGCCGTCACGCCCGACGCGTGGCATGCCAGGGCCTGGAAGCGGTCGGCGAAGTCCTGCACCGTAGAGGTGAAGGGAAGGCGGTCGAGCTCCGCCAAGCGGCTCCCGCGAACCGGAGGTCCGAAGCGAAGGAGGCAGAGCTCGCGGAAGCGCTCCCAAGGGGGCATGGCGCCCTCGTCCTACTCGAGAGCGTAATACCACGCCTGGACAGCGCCATGAGGTGGTAAGAGGCGCAGCAGTACGCCCGATGTGAGGGTGCGCTGCCCGCGAAAAAACTGGTCGCACTGGTTGAGCCAGTTGAGGGGGTCCTCCATGCCGTCATAGGTGGCGAAGTCGATCTTGGCGAACCGCGGCGGTGTCTGCGTCGGAGCGCCGTGTCGAGCGGGCTCGGAGGTGCGGAGCAGCAAGGCGGGTGGCGCCTGGTCGGAGTACTCCGGGTAGGGACCCGTGGAGCCGGATGGCCCGCCGAACTGCGGGAACAGTGTCGGCTGTTCGGGAGCCGTGGTGTAGATAGGTGATGGCGAAGACCCAGCCGCCCAAGCTGCCCAAGCTGGTAGTGGCGACGTGGAGGGTGGGAACCGGACCTGATGGATTGGCAGGCCGGCCGGCGAGGGCGCCCGAAGCCGGGCAGAGGCGGCGCCGGCGGTTGCTGGCGTCGGTTGTGGAGGGTGGACGGTGCGTCGGTTGCCGCGTGAGAGGCGGCTGCAGATGCCGAGGGCGCAGCTGGCGGCGGCGGCAGATGCCACAGAGAGAGCAGCGGTCGGAGTGGACTCCGCGGGGTGCCCGCCGAACGGCACACCGGGCTGGCCACGAGCGCTGGGGCTCCGCCGCTGTAGGCCGGGCGCGCCAGGGACGGCCACGGCAGCGTGGGGTGGTATGGCGGCGATCGGCGCAGCGGGCGAAGTCGTCTGACGCCCCGCCATGTATCGTGGTACTTGGTGTAGATGGAGTCCTTGGACCGCCGTCACGAGATCCCGCAAGGTGTTGGTGATCTGTTCCGGCGTGAAGATGGTGGTTGTCGGTGGCGCGGAAGTGATGGGGGCCGGCGGTGGTGAGGAGCCCGCGGTGGTGATCGGCCCCGGCAGCGTGGGGGCCCCGGCTGTGGTCATCAGGGCGGTGGTCATCGGCGCGGAGGTGACGACGGGCAGCGGCGGCGATGGCGGTGAAGAAGACATGATCGAACCCAAGTCTCTGGATTCCAAATTGGTAGGAGTTTGTACCTTACCAGGCCTGGGGCGTAAGCGGTAAGGGAAGGAGGGGGCTGGGCGTGGCGATGAGCGGCTGGGCGCCGTCGCGGAAGAGGGAGCTGGTGGCAGCGGCGCAAGAGGCAGGGGCGGCTAGGGTTCCGGCTCCTCTGGGAGCCGGGCAATAGGGATAATAATATTCTTATTGCTTGATTAGATTGATACATCGCCTCTCCTTATATAGAGAGGTTTACTTGACTCCTAAGTAAACGATCCTAATACGATAAGATAATTGGGCTAAGCCCCTAATAATGATAAGATAACTTGGGCCACAACCCACTGGGCTAAATCCCTAATATGCCGGTCATAACATTATTAAAATGCTTTGTCAAGGTACATCGGCTGTTTTAAACTGTGTTTTTTTGGGCATGATTTTGACTTGTCATTTAGGAAGCATCTTCCGTTCCTGTAAATTATATAACATCACCTTTCCATATGAACTTTTCACATGAATCACGTCTTCTCTAGATGTAACATTGTCGCATTCTGCACAAATTGGTGCGAATTCTGTTATTGGCAATGCAACAAGTATTGGAGAGCAGTGCAAGATATCGAATTCGGTAATTGGGGAAGGTTGCAGTATTGGGAAAAACGTTCTCATTCACGGTTCCTATATATGGGATAGTGTCATAATTGAAGATGGATGCAAAGTGAGTAACTCCTTAGTCTGTGATGATGTGCATCTAAGGGCAGGGGCAATTGTTGAGCCTGGCTGCATATTATCGTTTAAGGTATGTTGCTATATATTACGTTTTTATGCTACCCATTTTTCTTCTAGGAACAGATTGTAAACCAGTTATAATTTTCTATCCAGCAGCCTTGCTAATATTGATGAAATTCTTATTTGTCAGATTAAAGTTGGAAAGAATGTTGTTGTTCCTGCCTATTCAAAAGTGTCACTACTTGACAAGCCTTCAAGTGAAGATAGTGATGAGGAACTTGAGTATGCTGACACCAATTCTGGAGTTACAGATAGTGCACGTAAGCCTGCATACCGTAAAATTTCCATTGTTGTTCATACATGCCTTTCCAATTTGCTCTTATGGTTATTTGGACCTGTATCACTCATGTTGTACTTAGCAAACTGGATTTCTGTATTTCAGCCTTTTCCAGCACGAGGAGTAATGCCGACCACCCTACCATCGTATCCGAGGATGATGAGTTAGGGGCATCTGAGGTATTCTTCTATTCTTAGATGGCACAGTGATTTTTGCAATGCGTGCTTACCATTACTGTGTTAGTTGTCGGGATTATCTGCAGGCACCCTGGTGATACATTTGTCATGTCTTGATCTTATAATCATTGTGGTTGCTGTCTTTGATATTGCTTAGACTGGTACCTCTGGTGTCCTTGGTTACATATGGGCAAGTGGTGATACTGGAATTCTGGAGGAGTGGAGACAATCAATTGCTCCAATTCCTAAAGAAAAACTTCAAGAGTTGCAGCATGCTGTTTCTGTTGACGGTGATGTTGGATCAGAAGAAGACTTGAACAACCGTCCATCTGAAGCAGACCGTGACAATGATTCTGAGATTAGTGTGATTGAGGATGATGATTATACTAAGTTTGAGAAAGAGGTTAGTAGCATATAATTGGGATTCTCATACTCTTATTTATTTTTCAGTTTGCTGATTGGTTTACCCTACGTAGGTCGAAGAGACTTTCCAACGGGCAGTTGATGGGGTTCATCAAGATAATTTGATACTAGAAATCAATGCGCTCAGGTGTAAGCTCGTTTCTTTCCCGTGATGTATGTGTGACTGTCTAAATGTATACAACTATAACACGTCAGTCATCCTTTGAGTACGGTTTATCCTGGACAACATTTTATTTACGGGTAACATGCTGTAGTTTTCATTTCCTTTTTGAGGCAGTTTTTTTGCAGAAGATATTTTATTTTATGGAAAATAATTAGAATATACATATCGCTATAAGATGCAATCACTTCTTTTCATATGGAATATTGAATAAACAAGAAGTCATATTCCACATTATTTATTCTGCAGGAATATTGCAGCAATGCTTCACACACCATCTAAATTCTAAAACTGCAAACTGTTTCGCACTGCCAATGTTCATTAAGCATGTGAATTTAGACTAACACTCTGTTTCCCAAGCACTAGTTTTGCTTGTATAGACTATAGAGTATGAAAGTTGTTGCTGTGTCTTGTTCCAATTTGATGGCTTGGCCATAATAAACTAGTCTCTTTGATTTCCGTTCAGAACTCAGATGCTTTTCGAGCTGCCTAGTCAAAGTTACATCAATAGGTGCAGCTATTTTAATATAATTGTTTTGTCTATTCAACCTTCAGATCATCGATGGAGCATGCCCATTCTGTAGTTTTGTCTATCTTGTTATTATAGTAATATAGTCATCATGCTGATTGCGTTGTTTGCAATTTTGTGTTTATTTTTCAGGTTGTCTTATAGCCTTCAACACGCAGATTGTGCTGGAGCAGTTTTCTATTCGATAATGAGGGCTGCATTAGTCGCTGCACAATCTACTAATGGTATGATTTCTAGGCACTTTGTAGTTTTGTGAACCATGGTGGACTTAAAATTGGAATAACTATTTGATCATTAGCTAAGATATTTGGGTGTTTAATCGTAACAGAAATGAACCAGTTTACGGAGGAGCTTAGCTTGGATATTTGGTTTTTTTTTTTTACCAGAAAGCTTGGATATTTGGTTATGCAGGATGTTCATAGGATTTTGCATTAAACATTACATTCCTTTATTCCAAACATGACAGTTTCATTCTTACTATGGAACTTTGGGGTCATGCACTTTTTGATATGGTATACTTATAGCTGTTAGATTTGATATGGGATGCAAAGCTTATTTGCCTTGCTTCCCCCCTATTTATATAGATAGTCTTCTAAAGTCAACTGCGGACGCACTTACCAAGTGGAAGGATCTTCTACGCAATTACACCAAGACAGTTGATGAGGAGGTATGGCTTGACGATATACTGGATAAATCCCTTGAAATCTGCATGAGTAGCATATGCCTGAAAAATTGAACTTGGTTCTGCAGAAGTACTGTCAGGTTCAATGATTTTAAAATGTTATTGTGTCCAGTGTGTTCATTGTCAGGTTTAATCATGTCAGTTTTCTTCAATATTTGAGTCTGTGGGTTTCTTTATTAGCTATTTTGAGACTACAAATTATAACTGAGGTTATCATATAAGTTGACCTGGTGAGATATTGATCTACACAATGGGTATGTTCTCCATGTAGTATGGTGGTTGTGGTGATTCGAGTTAAAGTTGTTGTGTTGTTGCATGACAGACTGTTGGAAGGCCTCTACTGTGATTGTTAAGTTTTAGGTCCAGTTTGAAAACAGGATTTCCTCATGGATTTTCACGAAAGAAACATGCACTCTGAGCCTCAGACCGGATTTCTCTTTTTTCATAGAAGTTCCTGTGTTATTTTGCGGTGTTTTTGTCCTTTGGTATTTAACATGAGGTAAATGAATCATTCCGTGATGGTGACGCAGATGGAAATACTATTGAAGTTCGAGGAAATGTGTCAAGAGATAACAAAAGAATTTTCTCCACTGTTTTCAAAGGTAAAGAGCTATTCAGTTACAGACAGGTTATTTTTATGGATATACATAGTCTTGTTTGCACTACTGGGTGGTGTGTACTCTATCTTTGAATTGATGAAGTCCTGTTTTGATTGGTTCTGATACTCTGCTGTTGAATGCAGATCTTGCCTTACCTATATGATAAGGAGATAGTTAGTGAAGATGCAATTTTGAGATGGGCGGAAGAAAAGGAAAATGCCGACGAGCCGGATAAAGTTTTCGTTAAACAGTCTGATGTTTTTATTCAGGTATATGTGCTGCACTTGGTCGAGTTGTCCCTTCTCATTTTGCGTGAGATTTGTTTTGCCAGTTTCTCATGGCTTGTTTTTATTTCTGTAGTTGCTTTCCCTGGTCCTAAATCTTTTTGTCTTAGCGAATGATTTACACTTGACTATTTAATATCTAGTCCTATATTGACACAAGTTTAGCTGATTGTATTTTTGATAACTCGTGGTATGATGGCAGGGCTTGTAGGATGTGTTTGGTTGGCACGACGAAAACTCAAACATTATGATATGAATTGTCTGAAGTATACTATTATTAACAATTTGTCATTTCCTTGGCAGTGGCTCAAGGAAGCTGAAGAGGAAGATGAAGATGATGAAGAAGAAGAGTAGAGTTGGAGATGGTTCATACTTGCATCCTTTTGCAAGCTTGGAGAGGAACACTGATTTGGGTGGTTTCCCGGTGGGAAAGTTTTGGAAGTTTGGATTTGCCTGTCTCCAGTTTTGTTCCTAACCAATCATCATAGGAAAAAAAAGGGAGAACAGAGCCGCGGGATGAACTGCCGCAGAGTGTGTATGGTTTTTTTTTTTTTTTTTTTTTTTTTGCGGCTCGATATCCCTTCTCTCCTTGCATCTATGGTCTACCTACTGTCCATGCGTGTGTTCCTGTGCGGCATGCGTGTGGTGTGGGGTGGGGGAAGGAAAGCAGCGGGCGGGTGTGCAAATGGCGGATCATGTGGGTAGCATCGGAGTGCATATCCAGTGCTATACTGAGATTTACATGCCCCTGTGCTCCCAGGGAGCCTTGACCGTTTGATCTTTGATCCAAGGAACATAGATGAAGTCCATGGAAAATTGCAGAAAACATCCTTCAGAGTTGTGTGGTCACACACAGAAGCAGTTCATTGATGTTCATGACCCAAGCTTACGGGAGCACGGGATCATATGACTTTCGGTAGCACTGGATATTTTCTTGGACATAGATTCGAGTGAAGTCTGAAAAAAAGCTTCATGGGTCCGTAGAAATCAAACCTTGACCTCCTAATTCCTCAAAGTGGCACACTATACATATTAATTCCGCTTAACCTTAACCCTAAACTTGCCTGGCGTATTTTTCAGAGATGACAGAGCGGTTTACTTGACCAGAGCTTGGATTGATAACTGATCCATGCACGTGGATATTTTTCAGAACAGAGCAGTTTACTTGACCAAAGCTGGGATTGATAATTGATCCAATCAAGATATTTCCCCTCGCTCCTCTGCTGCTCGGTGAGTACCCACGGGTGCCCCGAACCCCCCCCCCCCCCTCTCCACCCTTGACGGCAGCTGAGATTGCGGTAAGAGGCTGCTTGGTGGTCCGACAGGGCTTGGACTCTGGCGGGCAGTGTGGCAGCGTCGGGTGGAAGCTCTGCCTTGGGATGCTGGCCGAGGCCAGAGATGGCGACGCCCTCAGGTGCCGCACTCTTCTAGAAGACGTCGTCGGGTTGTGCTGTTTATCCTATTCTGGTCTCCGGTCGGTGAGACCAGTGGTGGTTGCATGGTGTGGTAGTGGCTTCTACTTGGTCATGGCGCGAGGGCTTCGTGGAAGGTGTGCGGGTCAGCGGAGGTACAATGCGTGAGGGTGTGGTGTTGGGCGATGCTTCGGGCGAACGATTGTCGGGTTCTTATCGGCTGATGGTGTCGGTCGTCGTGTCACCTTCTTGGAGGCGTCGTCATGGAGTCCATCCCCTACACACCCTCAGTTCCAGCTCTTCGGGTGAAAGCTTAAGGCCCAGTCGGGTCAGGCGATGGCGCAGACATCGTCGCTTCCTTTTTGGGGCGTCACCTTGAAGAGCATTGGATCCCATTTGCACGCTCCTTTGGTTGGACGCTCACAACATTGTAGTCGACAGTTGTTCGTCCGAAATGTGGACGTTGCGTGACTTCTTGTGTGACAACGATGGCGGCTTTAGGTGGAGTTGTGTTGCAGCTGAGCTTTGGTAGTCATTCTCATTCAACATGTTCGAGGGGTCGCCGTGCCTCACTTGTCTTAGCTACAGAGGAGGTGTCTCCGCGGTGACGATGACACGGGATGGGTGGTTGGTTTCAGTGCCAGCTCGGCGCAAGTTCAACGTTTTCCCCCTTCAATGCTCGCTGACAAAGTCGGAGCTGCCTGGTCGTCGGCGCGTGCGGTGGATTGTTTGGAATCGGCCGACGTAGGCCTCAACGCTTGTTTACGGTGAGGGTTATATCGATGGTCATTGAGGGTGGAGTCGGGGTCGCCCTCGTGGAGGTGTGATGACGATGACATTGGATTGCAACCTCGATAGCGCTTTTTTCCTCGACGACATGTGTCCGTTCTTGTGTGGGTTGCCAGGTCGCCCTGTGTGCCTTGTTTTTGCGGGCGTGTTGTGACGGTTTTCGACCGATTTTTCGTTAATTAACTGGGCAACTCTCTTCGACCTTTCTTAATGAATCAAGCCTTAAGGGATTCCATTTAAAAAAATTGATCCAAGCACATGGGCTATCTGATGGGGCTTAATTTTGGAAGTGGCTGAGTAGTTTACTTGACCAAAGATGGGATTGATAAATGATCTAATCCCCCTTTTTTTTTTGAAAAACAAATGGACTTTATTCATCGGAAATAACAGATACATCGTTTGTGAGGAATGGTACAATCTCAAACATAGGCTCCTCAATTCAATCAATGGTAGAAGAAAATCTAGCCAACCTAGCAAGCTCGTGCAAAACCTTATTGGCTTACCTATTACAATGTTCAAACCTAGAGGTAGGAAAATCACACGCCAAAAAATAGCAATCATCAAAGATTGCCGCCGCTGCTCCTGCTGACCGTCCGCCATTATTCATCGTTTCAATAACCTCCAAATTATCAGAATTAATAACTAGGCGATTGCAACCCGCACGTTGCGCTAGTGAAAGACCGAATCTGAGAGCCCAAGCTTCCGCTGTTAGAGCATCGATGCAATGATCAATTTTCCAAGTACCCCGCAATAAAGTTCCTTTGTCGCTCCTCGGGACAGCCCGCCGCACCTTTAAGAAGATCATGATCAAAAGAAGGCCAACATTAAGTTTCACAAAACCCACCGGGGGACGAATCCAACCCCCTCTTTTCATAGAAGCCCTTGGACTGGAAGCAACAACATAATTAGTCGTAAGAGCTTGTATCCCCATTGAAATCTGTTTTGCATCTTGAATTCTCTCCTTGTGCACTAATTCACGTCTTTCCCACCATTAATACCAAGACGTAATGGCAATCATCTCCCGAGTATTCTGGAACCCCATAATAGATAAATCTTGGTCAGGCATGAGCAACAAAAACTCGAGGACCACCTCTCCAGCACGATCAACTTCACAAGCTTGAGCAATGATCTCGTCTAATCCAAGCCTTCTCCAAACCTCTTTTGCCTTCTGGCACTGAAACAACATATGCTTTGTGTCTTCTAAACCAGAAGCACAACAAGGGCATAAAGGTGAAACTTTCATGTGTCTATTAGCAAGCGTAACACGACATGGAAGAGTACCATGCAGCGTCCGCCAAATAAAAAATTTCACCTTCGCTGGACAAGATAACTTCCAAATCTTACACCAAATTGGATTAAAGTTTGTTCGACCCATTCCATTAGTACGACGAAGTTTCCTTCCATGTTGATAATCCCACTTAACAAAATATGCAGATCGAACAGAAAAAATCCCACTCTTAGTATGACTCCAGGCAACAAAATCTAACATATCAAACTGAGGCAGAGGGATAGCAAGGACCCGCTGTAAATCAACAGGCCACAAGGTCTGTCTAATGAGATCCTCATCCCACCAGTTCGAAGAGGGGTCAATGAGATCAGACACTTTTGATAACAAATGTTGTCCCTTTGATAACAGTTTTTTTAGGAATTTTAAAGACTGACATAGCATAAGTTGGGATAGCTGAACAACAGACTTGAGAAGAACTTCCTTGCCTCCAGTGGATAAGACTTTTTCTTTCCATCCACTAATTCTCATAACAATGCGATCAATCAGATATTGGAAACAATCAGTCTTATCTAACCCCACATGCGCAGGCAGGCCCATATACTTATCATTGAGAGCTTCGGTCATGATAATTAAAATTGAGCAAATTTGTTCTCTAATGTCCCCACTCATATTTGGGCTAAAAAATATGCTAGATTTTTCAACGCTCACCATTTGTCCAGAGGAAACACAATATAAGTCCAAAATTGATTTAAGTGTCTCCACATTTTGTTGCTTAGCTTTCATGAGGATTAATGAGTCATCCGCAAAAAGGAGATTTGTGATAGTAGGGGCCTCTCTACAAACCTTGACTCCTGAAATATTCCCAATCTCCTCTGCATGCGCCAAGAGAGCAGTAAGGCCCTCCGTGCATAATAAGAAAAGGTAGGGAGATAATGGATCACCTTGTCTTAAGCCCCTAGTAGGCTTGAAACTTTCAGTTTCTTGATCATTAATCCATACCTTATACTCAACAGTAGATATACATTTCATAATAAGCTTTACCCATCTCTCCTGGAAACCGAGTTTCAACATAATTCCCTTCAAAAAAGGCCATTCGACTCGATCGTAAGCTTTGTGCATATCAAGCTTGATTGCGCATAAACCCTCTTTTCCCACCCTCTTATTTTTAATAGTATGAAAGCTCTCATAAGCCACTAAAACATTGTCTGTAATCAATCTACCAGGCACAAAAGCACTTTGGGTTGGGCTGATAATATCAGGTAGTAAAACCTTCAAACGCGCCGACAACATTTTGGAGATAATTTTGTATACCACATTGCAAAGACTGTTAGGTCTAAACTGGGTTACCTTCTTGGGTGAGTTGACCTTGGGAATCAACATAATCGCAGTATCATTCCAACCAGGTGGAATTGTACAAGTATTCACTGCTTTGAAGACCTCATCCACCAAATCATCCCCTAGCATGGGCCAAAATCTTTTATAAAAAATAGCATGAAGACCATCTGGCCCCGGAGCCTTTAAATCGCCAATATAAAAAAGAGCCTTACGAACATCATCAGCGGTAAGGGGCGAGCAGAGCACTATTCATCTCAGTAGTCACTCTACTCCGGACAAGAGACAAAACTTCCTGATTTGGGTATAAAACCTCCGATGTAAAAAGATTGGAGAAATAACCCATAATATGTTCCTTCAGATCATTTCCTTGTTTCCAAACCCCAGTATCATCCAGAAGTCTTCTAATATTGTTCCTTTTTTCCTGGCCGTTGCAGCGTTATGAAAAAAAAGAAGTATTACGGTCCCCATGTAGCAGCCAGTTCGCTCGACCTCTCTGTAACCAAAAAATTTCCTCTTGGTCCAAAAGATTTTCAATGAGTACTAGAATTTCCTTTTGCCTTGAGCGGGACTCACCACTAATAGGACCACGTTTCAGCCTCTCTAGTTCTTTTCTTAACTTATTATACTCCTCTTTGGTCCTTTCAAAGTAATTCGGTCCCAAGAATGTAAATCATCATGCACCGCTCTAGTCCGTGCTGCGAGAGAGGGACCAATACCCGCCAACTTTGCTTTTTCTCAAGCAGTCTTCACAGTCTCCTCAACAGTATCTTCTTTCAGCCATTTTGCTTCAAATTGTCTCACACGACCATTCCGACGATTAAACAAGTTACTATCAAAATAATCTGTGTCAAGAATTAACGGACGATGGTCTGAGTGTGCATGCTCCCCATTAATAATCGCCGCACGCTGAAATTTGTTTGCCCATTCTATATTACATACAACTCGATCAAGCCTTTCACGGATGTCCCCCATTCTCCAAGTGAATGGATCACCAACAGAGCCCATATCCTCCAGGTTACAATCACTCAAGCACTTACGGAATTCCTGCATCATTTCATTTGGTCTATCATTGCCACCTTCTTTTTTGCTAGAGTAGATAATTTCATTAAAATCTCCAATGACTACCCAAGGATAATCAGCAAGGGAATGCAGTTGGCGAAGATCCGCCCAAGATAAATATTTTTCATTCCATGCCGGATAACCATAGAAACCCGTAAAGCGCCAATTTACAGAATTATCATTCATAAATACAACATCAATAAAATGGGAAGACAAGTAGTTCAACTCGACTTTATTCTCTTTTTGATAAAAAAGTACAAGACCACCAGACTTGCCATCACTCTCATATAAAAATATAGAACTAAAACCTAAGATACAACGTAGCTCGTCAGCTTTACTTTTATTCAAATGCGACTCGGAAAGAAAAATCAACTCCGCACAATTATGACCTTGGAGCTCCCGGAGCTCTCGAACTGCCGTGGAAGACAACATTCCACGACCTAATTGCTCTCATTTCTCCTGGCGGTCCTCCGGAGCGGAGGCCGCCAAATCAGTGCCCACAACATCGTCCTCTCCAATTGACTCCTTTCTTTGCTGTGTGTAAACCTCCTCCTCCTCTTTTTCCTTCACTACATGCGTAATAATCCCATCCACATCCTGTCACATCCCTAGCTTCTGGTGCTGCCTAGTGTTTGCATCTTGCTTGCATCATATTTAATTTTCTTGGAAATTTGAAATGGGGATGTTCAAACCCTAGCATCAAAAGGAATTCAAATAGGTTCAACCAAAATATTTTTCAATGATTTCAAAATGCCCTTTAAAAATGTTCATCATTTCTGGATCAAGGTGGAAGCATCTACCAAAAATGGTTCACATTTTTGCAGGATATATTTGGACTTTGAATTAACTCAAACATATTTGAATTGGAGCTATTTAAATGCTATATATATTTTACATGCTCCAAAAATGTTGGAAATTGTTAAGGGTCACTGGAATGATTCAGAAAGCACCCATAATTATTTCCAGGATTTTATGAAATGAATTAGTATTTTACTAATTCAAAACAGAGGAATAAAAATAGAAAACTGAAACAAAATAAAGAGAGAGAGAGAGATACCCACCTGGCCCAGCTCCTCCAGCAGGCCCAGCCCACCTGGCAGCCCAGCCACCTGGCCGGCCCACCGAGGGCAGGGGCGTCTTCTTCCTCCTGCCAGAAGGCAGAGGAGAAGCTAGCCACGGCGCCGCGGCGTGCCACGCCGGCAGCTGCTTGCCTGGCTGTCCCCTCGTCGCCCTGGATGTTTTCCGTGACGCCACGCAACCCCCCGACCCCTCTCACTCTCCCTGTGCTCCTCCTCCCTCCTCTGTTTCTCTCTCCCGAGCACACCGAGCGCTGCCGTCGCTGCCGTTCGTTGCCCCCATGTCCACCGCCTCCCCCTCGCCTCTCTGACACGCGTAGGAGCTCCGCCTCCTCGCCCTGAAGCTCTCCGCCGGGCCACGCAAGCCGGAGCGCCCCGTGGAGCCGTCGCCGTCGTCATCTTCATCTCCGGTCGCCGGAGATCGTCTTCACCGCCCCGCCGTCTTCAGCGCGTCCCCGAGCTCGCCGACAAGCCCGTCGCGTCCGCTGTGAGCTTCTGCTCCACCCCCCTCTCTCCATTTCTCCGTTCTCGCGTCGTAGCTCCCTTCCCCCGCCATGGCCGTAGCTCCTCGCCGCCGTCCATGTCGCTGCCGTCGCGCTAGCTGCCGTAGCTCACGCCCGCGCACGTCAACATGCTCAGCTGCCTCCCAGCAAACCAACGCCACTGCCCGTAGCCCCTGCCGTGCACCGTAGTTCTTCTCCTCCTCGCCAAACTCCGGCCGCCGCCACGAGCTCGCTCCGCGAGCCTCGCCTCCCGGCTCCTCCCACGGCACCACTCGACTTGAGCTCCAGCTCCACGTAGCCGCCCTCTGCCGGCCATTTGGTGGGAGGAGGAAACCCGCACCTTCCGCCGTCCACAGCCTGCCGGCGTCGAGCCCAGGTCAACTCCCATGAGTTTGACCGGTTTGACCCTAGTTTGAATTTCCCTGAGTCACTGACAAGTGGGCCCAGGCCCCAGCTAATCCTAGATTAGTTTTTTAATTAAGTTTAATTACTCCACCGACATTTTTAGTTAGTAGTAGTTTAACACTAATTAATTTAGATTAGTTAGTTAGTCACTGACGTGTGGACCCCACACGTCAGGTTTGACCTAGACCCGGCTTCGTTGACCTGTGACGTCAGCATGACGTGTTGCTGATGCAGTAATGTTTTCTGGGATTTTAAATAAATCATAAATGATTTATAAATTTCAGAAAATAGCCCAAACTTCTAAAAATCATATAAATTCAACCGTAACTCCAAATGAGATAAATTATATATGAAAAATGATTAGAAAAATCCAATCTATCCATCTGTACTGTTTTCGTGCATGATAGAACAACTTAGGGCTGCTGTTTAGGTCAAATCAATTAAATGGCATTTGAATTTCACATATGAAGTTTGAATTTGAACCTAGGGTTCAAACCAACTCCATTTAACATGTTGCTAGTTGCATTAGCTCAAAACACAACATATTTCCATGTCATGATCATGCATCATATTGTTGCATTGCATTGATTGTGTTCTTCCTTGTTTGCCGGTGTTTGTCCCCTCTCAGTAGACGATGTACCGACTATGTGACCGATGACACTGATGAAGAGCTATATTATCTTCGGAAGTGCCAGGCAAGCAAAACCCCCTTGTTCATTCCGATACAATCCCACTCTCTCGCTCCTGCTCTCTTTTACTGCATTAGGACAACAACGATTCATCATTACTTGCTGCGGTAGTTGAACCCTTTATCCTCTGCATGACTGTCATTGCCACATAAATAGATGAAACCCACTAGCATGAGTAGGAGTTATTTGAGTCCTGATGTGCCTACTCATTCATGCTTGTTTGTCATGCCTGCTATTGCTTAGAGTTGTGTCAGGTCTGAATCACCAGGGATGAATCGGAGGTGTGTGAGCATGTCCTACTATTGAGAGCTAAGTGTGTGAACACGATTTGGTAAAGGTAGCGGTGAGAGGCCATGTAGGAGTACATGGTGGGTTGTCTCATTGAAACCGTCCTCAGGAACTGAGTTCTGTGTTTGTGATCCATGAACAGTTACTACCACACATTGGGTTCCGGGAACTCGACCCCTCTCGGCTTATTAATCAACTTGATCTCTGTCCAGGAGTTGCAACTAGTTTCTGGTGTTTGTAGGTAGTGCTAGTAGTCTACCAAGTGGCACCCGGTACAGGTGGGCTTGGGACAGACTAGGCACCATGGCACGGTGTACCAGCGTAGAACCACCGTCGAGGTGGGCTTGGGAACCCTGCACACATCGTTTGGGGCCGTGAGCGACACCCCGGCCGGATCTCCTTGCGGATGGAACCCGAATAGGCGATAAACCTGGACGAGAGACTTGTGTGGTTAGTCAGGTCGTGGCCGACTCCCTCGCCAGGCTTCCGCTTGAAGGTTGCCGAGATACACATCGTGTACATGGTGGTAAGTGGCGAGAGCGTGTGTGAAGAAGTACACCCCTGCAGGGTTAATATGATCTATTCGAATAGCCGTGTCCGCGGTAAAGGACTTCTGGGTTGCCTATAACAGTTCATAGACAAGTGAAAGTGGATACTCTAAAATGCGCAAGATAAGCGTGAGTGCTATGGACGACGTTCTCGTAGGAAGACGGGAGCGGATCCATAGTGGTGTATTGATATGGTGAATATGTGGACTCGTGTGCGCCACCTCAAAAGAGTCACTTGCAGTCGTAGTGTAGGATAGCTACCGAGTCAAAGCTGGCTTGCTGCAGTCAAACTCCACCACCCCCTTTGTTGATACTGATGCATATGTAGATAGTTCTGATGTAAGTCTTGCTGGGTACATTTGTACTCACGTTTGCCTATTTTATGTTTTTGCAGAGAGACTTCCGTCTCGCTAGTAGTTCCGCGTGGACTTCGACGTTTAGCTTGATACCTCAACTACGATCTTGTGCCCTCGGCAGGATCTGGTAGATAGTCAGGCTTCTCAGCCTTTTTCATTTGTAGATGTCGTACTCGGACATGTTAAGCTTCGCGTGTGCTTTGACTTGTATGCTCAATGTTGGGTCATGAGACCCATGTTTGTAATATCTCGCTCCTCGGAGCCTAATGAATAAATACTTGAGTCATAGAGTTATGTTGTGATGCCATGTTGTATTTACACATATCAAGCATATGTGTGTATGATTGAAATGCTTGGTATGTGTGGGATCCGACAACCTAGTTGTTTATCCTTGGTAGCCTCTCTTATGGGGAAATGTAGTCTTGTGCTTCCATGAGCCATAGTAGTCCCTTCTGGCCGGTTCACAGGAGTCCTGCTAGCCCAGCACTCTTGCTCGGAACACTTGATGGCCGGCATGTGATTCACTTCGTTCTGTGTTCATCCCTTCGGGAAATGTCACGCGGTGACATCCGAGTCTGCCTAGCCTGCTACAGCCGGGTTCCCTGAGTCCTGTTAGCCAGTGCTACAGCCCGGATTCACACTGCTTGATCGACATGCTCGATGTTGATTCATGTATGCCTGTCCCTATAAGTTAGTGCCACTTTGGGTTCACGACTAGTCATGTCGGCCCGGATTCTCTGTCATATGGATGCTAGCGACACTATCATATACGTGAGCCAAAAGGCGCAAACGGTCCCGGGCCATGGTAAGGCGACACCCGTGGGAATACCGTGCGTGAGGCCGCAAAGTGATATGAGGTGTTACATGCTAGATCGGTGTGGCATTGAGTCGGGGTCCTGACACATCCCTCCTAGTTTCAACTCTACCCATAAAAACTCTCTTTGAGGAAACACTCGTCTCACCATACAACAGACGTTCATAGCTATCCATCTCTCTCTCAAAAGAAAAATTTAAATCACTACCCGTTTGTGGGGCATCAAAAGGGTTACTCCTCTTTTTCCCTATGGTTTGAGTTCTATCACTCTCTGACTTCTCCTTTCCTCCCTTCTTTCTATCCTTTCTCTCTTTCTTCTTTTTCTGACCCTGCATGGTAATTTTATCAGCAGCAAAAGTAAATACTCCCGTATCATTGGCCGTGTTCTGGTCAGCCAGCCTTGCAGCAAATGCCCCTGAGAGTGCCTCCAGTACGCCTGGCTTGAACAACAACATGTCCTGCAGATTTTTTGCGCCAGCCGCAACATCAGAATTAGAAGCAGCAACCGGCAGGATGAGCCCCTGGTTTCCTCGGATTGCCACGTCGAACATGCTGCCGTTAGCATGCACCAGAGCCGGCGATGGAGTAGATGTCCCCACTCGGCGCTCGATCACATGGCCCTCCTGGCCGTGCTTAGCACCAATGGAAGAGCCGCCCCCTGCCTCCTTTCCCTGGCCTGCCTGGCCAGAGAGAGCAGAGGGCCCCGGAAGAGTTTGCTGGTCCTCCTGACCAGAACTAGCACCTGGGTGGAGCGGCGTTGGAGCCCCATACACCCGACCCTCCTGGCCGAGCGTGACGCCCTCCTGGGTTGGCCCACCAAACGCCGCAGCGGCAGGCGTCGTTGTCGTCGTAGTGAGCATATCCGTGACCGTGAGGTTAGCCACAACTTTGGTCACCTTGACCACACTCTTTTCTGCAGGTCTAGAGTAGTTGTTGCTGTTGGAGCCGGTGAACAAAAGTGTTCTTTTACTTGCCCCTGTTCCCTTCCAATATGCCTCTACACTAAGATTCTTTGGAAAAGAAACAACCCTTTTATCCTTAGATATACTACAATAGCGCTCTGAGGTATGTCCTACAATCCCACATCACTCACAGTACAAAGGAAGTTTCTCATATCTAACATCATACTTAACAATCTCAGAACTACCCAAAGGAGTGAATTCTACTCTTGTCTTAAGAGGTTCATGCAGAGGTATTTCCACCCTTAATTGGACCGCTTCCCACACTTTACTTACCACTTTAATTTGCACCGCCCTCTGGTGGGCCTCGGGTACACCCTTCATTAACACAACAGAACGCAAACCATCAAACACCCGATACAATGTGGTAAATGATCCTATCTTGTTTTTTGTGGGTGAAAAAATAGATGAGGTTCAAGTTCCCTATGCCATGCCAAGTGAGAAATTTAAGATCGAGTGCTAAGTCCTTGAGCTCTCGTTAATAAACTTATTTGAGGTGATGTTGGGAGGGGCATACAAATTTGTGATGATAAATTGTCTAGTAGAGGTTTGACGGGCTATAGAGATGGAGTTGGAGAATTGGCTGTTGGAGTGTGAGATGATGGAGAAAATATTAGAGTTGAGGGTTGACTAGGCATGTCGAAGGCAATCATTGCACGCTCGATTTCTCGAATGAGAGCACTTGACTTGAGACATATCTAATGGCCAGGATGAAGACTGTGATGAGAGATTTTGGTGCCCAGAATAAGAGAGGCCTATATGATGTGTATGAGTTCTTCACTAACAAGTCTCTGATTCAGAAGAGCATCAACTTTTCACACTTTGACAACAACCAACCCATTTCACTTTGCAAGAGTGAAGCGACTTGTCACATATTTTGGTATGGTCTCCATTATGTCTCATAGAAGGACTTTGACATTGAGCTTGTGATGCAGTTCTTTGCTATAGTGCATTTTGGCATAGATGACCATCTGACCTCAATCTAGATGACAAGGAACCAGAAGAAGTTTGCTCCGCTTGCAAGGCTTGATGGAGTGTTGTGCTATGACTATTCAGAGGGTGCTGGCAGTGAGTGGAGAATTCACGTTGACTACCAATGCAGAAGAAGGCACTCATTGATCTTTATCCAACAAAGGCACACTGTCGTGGTTTTGTCATGGCAGATGTCCTAGTGTGAGGACTTAGTCGTGAGGCCATCACAACTAGGTAGTAGCTTGAACGGGGTTGGTCGGAATCGAGAGACGCGAGGTTTTACCCAGGTTCGGCCCCTCGCGGTGGAGGTAAAAGCCTACATCCTACTTGATTGATATTGATGATGATGATGGTCTCAATTACAAGGGCGGTGTTTCGCTCCCTCTATCTCGAGAGCATCAACTTTTATCTTGTATAAGACTTGTCTGTCTGTCTAAAAACTTGTCCCTCTTGGGGTTCCCTGCCCCTCCTTATATAAGTTGAAGGGGCGGCTTACATGTAGAGTCCTAGTAGGATTAGGACTAGTCTATTTTCTTATTTACAAGTGGAATCCTAGTCCAGATCTTGCTTCCCTTGTAAGGGAAATATTCCTTATGCCTTTCCTCTCAAGACGGCCCACCAGATACCGTACCTTGAGCCGGTCTTCTCACGAGCCGCCTTCTAGGCCTTGGGCCTCGTCATTCGTCTGACCTGCCCTGCAGGTTACTAGTGAGTCGCCAATTTTGGTCGGGTCATACTTCAGGTCGGGTTATACCGCAGGGTATATCCCCGACATTGTCCCCCGGTTTAATTTGGATTTATCCATGTTAAACTTATCCTGCAAAACAAAAAAAATCGACAGGTTGTGCACCGGGTCGAAGGTTCTTCTGAGCCGACTTCTGTTCATCCTTAAGTCCTTGTCATTTCTTTCTGTGAAAACACTTGAATGAGTCAATATTTGCCGGGTCGTGCAATTCTTGATTTATTCCATATCCTGTCGCTTTGTTGTATTCAAGGGAATCCCTCCTGTAAAGTCCGGGTCTCTTCGTTATAGTAGCAGGCCAGCTTTACAATAAATTTGCTGACATTGGTTTCTTGCAGAAAAATGTTGGAAAAAATAATCCATTGGACTTGGCTTCCAATGCTCTGGCTTTGGCAAAAATATTTGGACTTAAGATATTCATCTGATTTTCAACCGGCTTGAGGATGTAGAGCTTGCTGAGTTGCAATTCGCCGAAATTGCCAAGTTATAGAAATTGATCATACCGGGTCATGATTGTTACAGACGTCGGTCATATAATTGGTCTTCCAGAGTTCTCCAGGCCAAGTCCTTATACCTTGTGATGACTTGGTGCTTGCTTTTGTAAATATAGCTGGTTTGCTCAAAACTGAGAACCTGCAGGTGTACCTCCCTTATATGCATATCACCTGTAGCCCCTAGGTCTTAAGAAGGGAACGTAGTGATAGCTTAAGACTTGCTTCAATATAAATGCTGCAACCTTGGAGAAATCCGGATTGTTCATCTAAGTCACTAGTCATAAACAGATCATTTTGTACTTCACATGTGTAGCCCC